>WNWK01003564.1:0-104284 GCA_009830355.1 Cherax destructor
AGATTATTATTATAATCAAATAGAAGCGCTAAACCACAGGGGTTATACAGCGCTGCAGGTTATTGTAGGATGCAGGGAGAGTGGGTTGTAAGAGGGAGATGGATGATTAGTAGGGTATGGAGTGCAGCATGACGGTGGATAGTGCAGGGATAGAAGGTAGCAAGAGATCGAGGTAGAAGGGACTGAGGGAGGTGCTAGAGGTGTAATCTTCAGAGTTTGTGTAGTAAGTCAGTTTCTGTCAAAAAGTCAACAAGAGAGTCAGGATTAAAGGAGGGTCCATCTGCAAGAAGGGAAGGTAAAGAAAGGGCCGCAGAGCGAAGACGTCGTTGGAGGTAAATTCTGCGTGCTCGTTGATAGAGTGGGCAGTCCAGCAGAATATGTCGAACAGACACTGGAACCTGACAATGCTCACAGAGAGGGCAGGGAGCCTCTCCATGAGATACCCGTGAGTAAGACGAGTGTGGCCGATGCGAAGACGGGAGAGTGTAGTCTCCCAACCTCGACATTGGTGACAAGAAGAAGGCCAGAAACCTATAATCGGTTTAATAGAATGAAGTTTGTTATTCAGCAGGTCAGACCAGCGTTGTTGCCAACGGGTGCGAAGGTGGGTAGCAATGACCGCAAAATAGTCTGTGAAAGGAACACCTCTATATGAAACTGGAAGGTCATGTACTGCTGACCGCGCAGCAGTATCTGCCTGTTCATTGCCCTGTACGTCAACATGACCAGGGACCCAACAAAAACAATATCTTTATGCTTGCTAAAGATACGGCGTAACCAAAGGTGGATACGAAGAACTAGGGGGTGAGGTGTATCAATTTTACGGATAGCCTGTAAAGCACTAAGGGAGTCTGAAACGACCACAAATGGTGACACAGGCATAGATGCAATACGGATAAGTGCCACAAGAATGGCATACAATTCAGCCGTAAATATGCTAGCAGAGGGTAATAGATGCCCTCGTACAATGCTGTCCGGAAACACTGCTGCGAATCCGACGCCGTCTGATGACTTTGAACCATCGGTGTATACTGCGATGGCATGGGAATGAGAACGGAAGTGGTCTAGAAAGAAAGAGCGAGAAGCCGCCGTAGGTAGTTGGGCTTTCGCCAAGGTAGAGGAATAGAACAGACACGGACAGCAGGAACTTCCCAAGGGGGTAGGGGAAAGGGAGATGTTACATGAACATATAGAGGCGGGAGCTGAAGGGGAAAACAGGAGTGAATGTAGACGAAGAGAAAAGGGACGAAGTAAGCAGGGCGACGAACAAATAAAGAGCGCCTACTAACATCTGTAACAATCCTATACATGGAAGGATTGCGGAGGTCATGAGAGCGAACAAAATAGCGAATGCAATGTGCATCACGACGATCGGATAAAGATGGAATGTTAGCTTCCACATAGAGGCTCTCAACCGGGAAGAACGAAAGCACCAAGGCATAAGCGTAATCCCTGGTGATGGACGGGATTAAGGATGGAAAGAGTAGCAGGGGAGGCCGCAGAATATATCTGGTCACCATAATCGAAGTTTCGACAAAATTAGGGCTGAATGTAGGCGAAGGAGGGTTCTACGATCAGCCCCCATGAAAGATGTGCGAGGGTTTTAAGAATGTTCAGCCTGATGTGACAAGTTGCCTTCAGAGAGGTAATGAGGTTTCCAGGACAACGACGATCGAACAGGAGGCCGAGAAACCTGACTGTATCACGTTCTGGGATACGTGAGCCGTATAGGTACAATGGATGATCAGAGACCACTGAACGTCTAGTGAACGTAATTTGATGAGTTTTGCCACTAGAAAATTTAAACCCGTGAGTGGTGGCCCAATCAGAAACCCGGTTGATGGCATGCTGGAGGAAACTGCAATGAGGTGACAGTCAGCACCTGCACAAGCTATAGCAAAGTCATCCACATAGAGCGATGACCAAATATTGGATGGGAGAACAGATGCCAGATTATTTATAGCAAGCAGAAAAAGTGTTGTGCTCAGAACACATCCCTGGGGGACACCTTCCGCTCGGACAAATTCCGGGAGAGTTCATTACTAACCCGGACCCGAAATGTCTGTCAGTTAAGAAGGCCTTAAGAAAGAATGGTAGGTTGCCTCGGAGGCCTAAGGAGTGGGCCTGGGCCAAGATATTATATCTCCAAGTTGTATCATAAGCCTTCTCAAGGTCGAAAAAGATAGCGATAACCGAATGGTTATTCGCAAAGGCATTACGAATATACGTATCTAAGCGTAACAAGGGGTCAATGGCAGAACGGCCCTTACGGAAGCCATACTGACTAGGGGAGAGACTATTGTGAGTCTCTAAATACCACATCAAACGTCTATTAACTAGACGTTCCATCACCTTGCAAACTGCACTGGTAAGAGCGATGGGACGGTAGTGAGAGGGATCACGTCCCGTAGCACCTGGTTTTCGAAAAGGGAGAACAATAGCAGACTTCCACAGCTGGGGAAGAACTCCTTGCGACCATATGAGATTAAAGAGTCGTAAGAGGACAGTAAGAGCAGACTGATGTAAATGCTGTAGCATACGAATATGTATGCCGTCTGGCCCAGCTGCCGATGATCGGCAAGCAGAGAGTGTTGCCTCCAGTTCTTGAAGGGTAAAAGGCACATTATAAGATTCTTCTCTAAGAGAAGAAAAATCTAAGGGCTTTAACTCGCTGGCAGACTTAGAAGAAAGGAACGAGGGGCATAGATGGAGCCCCTGAGAAATGCGGACAAGATGATTACCAATTTCAGTGGCAACGGCAAGAGGGTGTGCTATATCGACACCAGCAACCTGAAGAACAGGAGCCGGGTCGGGGGAGAATTTACCACTCAATTCCGCACTTTCTTCCAGACTGCACTCATCGAGGAAGCCGAAGTGACAGTAGAAACGTAATCTCGCCAGCAAGTGCGTTTAGCATCACGTATGACACGGCGAGCAATAGCTCTCTTCTGCTTGAAATCAAGGAGTCTCTCTGTTGTTCTGTTATACCGATACCTGCCCCATGCAGCACGTTTCAAACGCACTGCCCGAGCACAGGCAGGAGACCACCAAGGCACGCACTTCTGAGGATGCTTGCCCGAGGTTTGGGGAATAGAATGTGAAGCCGCTGTGAAGATGGAGGACGAAAAGAGATGTAAAACCTCATCAATGGAGGACGAGGTAGGAACCTCATGAAAGGCAGTAAGATGTGCGTAAAGGTCCCATTTCGCCCGGTCAAATTGCCAGCGTGGGCAATGAGCAGGTGGAGAAAACAGAGGGGACTTAAGGATGATTGGGAAATGATCGCTGTCATGTAAGTCCGGAAGGACAGACCAGGTGAAGTCAAGGACAGTTGATGAAGAGCAGATGGAAAGATCGATGCAGGAGAAAGAATGAGTTCGGGGTCAAAATGGGTAGGAGTACCCGTATTTAAAACATGGAGGGAAGAGAAGCAAGAAATGCCTCCAACTGAATGCCACGGGAGTCACAGTGCGACCCTCCCCAGAGAAAGTGGTGTGCGTTAAAATCACCAAGTAATAGAAGGGGTGGCGGTAAGGAAGAAACCAGAAAATCAACATCTGGGATAGACAATGCCCGCAAAGGGGAGAGATATAAAGAACAGAGTGTATACCACTTATTCAAGTGGATACGGGCTGCGGTGTAATGTAAGGAAGAAGGGACATAGAGCTGACGGTATGGAACACCAGTGCGTATAAGAAGAGCACTTTCGTTAAAGGTTCCATCGGAAAAAGGATCCGATGAATATAACAAATTATAGCCTGAAAAGGGCCTGATAACAGTGGATTGTAATTTGGGTTCTTGCAAACAGACCCCAATAGGGGAAAACTGGGAGAGCAACACCTGAAGCTCACCCGTTACCCCTGAGGCCTCGGATATTCCACTGCAAATAAGCCATGATTTATGGAGAAAGATATAAGTGGCAGTGAGAGGAAGCTATGGACTAGGGTTAGAAAAGTCCACGTGTGGAGGCAGCGGAAGACCTGTAATCAGAGAGGGAGGAGGACGTTGTGAAGGAAGGGGGGGTTGAGACGAAGAAGAGAGACGAGGAACCTCAGATGGAGTAGTGTCCATCATCGGCCCAGTCTCGGTAATATATTCTGCAATAGCTTCCAGTGTTTCGGAAGTCAAAGATGCAGAATGTGGGACTACATTAGAAATGTAAGAAGAGTGAGCAACGATCGGGGAGTCTATAGACTGTACTAAAGTAGAGGGTGAGGAGATAGAAGGGGAAACTGTCGAAGGGGCTTGGGAGGGGACTGGGGATGAAGGTAGTGTATGAGGAGGAGGATGAACCTCCACACACGTTACAGAACTAGACGGAGGCGAAGAACCCGGCAGTAGGGATTTTTGCCGGGCTTATGAGAAGAATGGGGGCGCTGAGGTTTAGGAGAATGACGAGGACGTGTAGACTCGGAACTGTGCGAGTGAGTAGAGGAAGGAGTGTGGATAGTATTGGATGCCGAGGTAGGGACCTCGGAGCCAAGAACATCAAAAGGATTCGAGACAGGGGTGACTGAGGAAGAGGCGACCACAGAGGAAGCCGTGGAAGTTGGGACCCCAGAAGCGGGCGACGTTTAGCAATGCGAGAATAGGAAATACGGGGAAGTCTCCCTTGAAGGCGTAGATGAGAGACGGCCATAGCATATGAGAAGCCTTCCGCCTCTTTGAGGCAACGGATTTCCCGCTCATTCAGGTAAACCTGACAACGGCGAGAATATGATGGATGTGTCTCATGACAGTTAAGGCAAGAGGGAGGTAAAGTACAAGAAGGACTGGCATGGTCGTCGGCACCACAGACTGGGCATTCGGCCATGGACCCGCAATATTTCGCTGGATGACCAAACGCCAGCAGTTTCTACACTGCTGTGGTGTAGGGGTCACCTTTCGAACTTGTAAACGTTGACCTGCAATATATACCGAAGGTGGGAGTTCACGGCAGTCAAACGTTAAACGAGCTACATTGCATGGAAAACGTCTTCGCTTATTGGCAGGGAGGGTAAAAGTGTCAACCTTAAGGATAGGGAGTTCTTGGAGTTCAAGTTGCTCTAAAATGTCTTCACCACATGTCTGGAAATTCCGTTGGACAATGGTGTGGGGTAAAATGACAGTACCACTACAAGAATTAAGAGAATGATGCTTGTCAATAGTGATAGGAATAGTATCTATGGTCGTAAGAAGGGAAAGATCGCGAGCTTGGCCAGCATTCTGGACTGTGATGATGCGAGTGCCGCTCTTGAGAGCGTGAAAAGAGATATCTTTGCCTACATGGCGTAGGAGAGCTTTACCAATACTATGATCGGAAAGATAGGTAGTTGGAGTAGTCGGTCTGAGAGTAAAAAACTTCGTCCATTGAGGAGTGTGAAACAATGAATCTAAGGGGAGTGCGCGACGTGCTAGGCGTTTCTGAGATGAACGAGAAGGAAGAGTCGAATCGTCATGTAAGGGTCGTGGTCGTTTGGATGTGGGACCGGGGGTGGTCCGATGGGAGACGGGCGAGCGATTCGAAAATTGCCGCACCGTCGAGGGAGAAGCCGGAATCAAGGTCAGAGAAGAGCGAAGGTCAGATACATCAAAAGGGCCGGTCGGAACCCCAGTACCTGAAGCAGGTGACGAGCAGGCACCAGCAAGAGGTACAGGGGTATTAGAGCTGTCCGGGAACGAGGTAGGGTCAGAACTAGGTGCGGTATCAAGAAGGGGCCCGGGGGTATTGGGTTCATGGATTGGGTCAGCCATGGTTAGGTTACTTCTTTCTTTTTATTTTTAAGAAAAAAAAGAAAAGAAAAGAAAATAAAAATAAAAAAAAGAATAAAAAAAGGGGGGAACGTGGAGGAATAGCTCCTAGGAGGAATGGAAGGGCGTAATCCCTCCGCGCCCAAGAGGACCTCAACACCGCCAGTAGTGCAGATGCTGCATGGAACCCGTGCCATACCCTACCCTTCATGCCAGTAAACCAGCAATCCGGGATAGCAACCTCACATCCACCGAGCCACCTCGGCGGACAAAAGAGAGGGCGGCCGGATATCTGCCAAAGCATACCGCCTTCGGCCACCACCCCCGGAATCCGAAAGGTGGCCTCCAGAGATACACCCGTCGCCCGAAAGATACCCAAGGCCACTCCCGGGAGACCGGAGAGGGAACGGGACATCCCCAGGCGATCCAGATTCCACGGCAAACTACACCACCACCAAGGACCTCAACGGAATGGGATGGACCACGATACCCTTCCCCCTACCTAGGAACTAGAATGCCTGTGGAGGGAAGCTCCCAGGTTAAAAATGGGAAGGAAATAAGGAGGGATGAGGAGGAAGAGGAGGAAAAGGGAAAAAGGGAGGATGGGGAAAATGGGAAAAGGGAGAGAGGATTGGGGGGTAATTAGGTTCGGTCTGAGGAAGAAGACCAAAAGGTCCAATTCCTCAGACCAAGAGCCTCTTCACCACAGCAAGGAGCCCCCCTTGAAGAGGCCTAGATCAAGAGCCCCTCGCCAGCGTCAAGGAACCTTCCTTGAGGGGTGGGGTTATTCAGGGCCATCAATACTATTGAGCCCTGACACCACCCGGGAGTCCGGGAAGAAAATATTGCTCACGCATGCTAATGGCTTTCTTTGTGCTTAACAATATAACATCTAAATCTCACACTGTATAATATGCACATAAATAAAATTTGTATTGTATTTGTAACTGTATGGATCCCAGATCTAAACATCGGCAGAATAGACATCTTATTCACTGAGCAACATGTCTGCACTCCAGCGTCGTTGATGAAGTCTTACTTCTTGACAATAAATGTTTTTGACACAGGTACACATAAGTACAATTTTCATACATAGTGTAAATTACCCAGGATAATCCCAAAAAATGACTGGCAGTCCAGGAAAGTCCCCGAGGGGAAGAGTCTTAAAGTGGACTCAGCTAAGAATAACGCTGTATCGAACTCTGCTTCCCGATGTACAGGGGAAAAAAAAACAACCAGAATATGGCGATGAAAGAAAAGTTTTTAGTTGTGTCGCTTGAAAGGCTACTTTATTGTGCACCTGCAGCTTCTGATGTGAGCAGTAGCTCCTACCCCCCCCCCCCACCAAAAAAAAAGCAAAATAGGATTACATAGGTAACAATGGATCGTTGTCAGAACCTCCCACAGGATGGGTATGGGGTGCATAATAAAGATATTAAACTAATTAACTATCGTTGTCAGGCTCCACTGAGCATTGTTACATCACTAGAAAGAAATACTAGTCATTTCGTATTTTACAATTACTTCATATAGTTATTGGATCGGAGGATAAAACAAATTCCAACCAAACAATACAGCAAAAAACTAATGTGAAGGACCTGAGAGTGATAATGTCAGAGAATCTCACTTTCAAATTATTATAATCATGGGGAGCACTAAACCCGTAGGATTATACAGCACATGTGGGGGATAGAAGGTATTCAAGAAACTGGAGCACAGATCCAATTCCCTAGATCAAGAGCCCCTCACCAGCATCAAGGAAACTTCCTTAAGGGGATCTCACTTTCAAAGATCACAACAATGTATCTACCACATCTGCTAGGAAAATAAGATGGATAATGAGAACCTTCAAAACCAGGAATGCCAAGCCAATAATGAGTCTCTTCAAATCACTTGTTCTCTCTAGACTGGAATATTGCTGTACACTAGCAGCCCCTTTCAAGCAAGGCAAAACTGCAGACCTGGATTATTATAATAAAAAGGAAGCACTAATTATTGTAATAAAGGGGGAAGCGCTAAACCCGTAGAATTATATAGGGCCCGTCAGGGGATGTGGAAGGTATTCGGGTTTAATTCAGGGAACTGGAGCACAAATCCAATTCCATAGATCAAGAGCCCCTTACCAGCATCAAGAAACCTTCCTTGAGGGGAAGAAAGCGCTAAACCTACTAGGGTCATACAGCACTGCAGGGTAGGAATTGATGCAGGATCTAAGGATAAGTAAGGTGGAGAGGTAGGAAGGGCTGTGAGGAGTGCTAAAGGAAGGATTATCAAAGTTTGTGTAATAAATCACTTGCTGTCAAAAAGTCAAAGAGGGAGTCTGTGTCAAAGACAGGAGGAAAAATAAAGTAAGGGGTGTTAGAGCGGTGATGACGTCGGAGGAAAATTCTGCGTGCTCGCTGACAGACAGGAGTCCAATAGAATATGGGAAATAAAAACAGGAACTAGACAAAGTGGAACAGGATGTCTCTCCATGAGATACCCATGAGTTAGACAAGTGTGTTCGATGCGAGTGTGTTGTCTCCCAACCTCGGTATCGATGACAAGGCCAGAAACCCAAACCAACGCTGTTGCCAACGGTTGCGAAGGTGAGTAGAGATTACAGCAAAATAGTCAGAGAATGGAATACCTCCATATGAAACTGGTAGGTCATGTACTGAAGATCGTGCAGCAGTCTGCCTGCTCATTGCCCTGAACATCAACATGATCAGGGACTCTAACAGAAACCGATTTCTTTTTTACTAAAATAATGAGGCGCAACCAAAGTTGTATACGAAGAACTAGGGGATGAGGTGAATCAATTTTTTTAATAGCTTGCAAACCACTAAAGGAGTCTGAGACGATTACAAACATTAAAGTAGGCATAGATGCAATATGGATAATTGCAATGAAAACCAAACCCATGCGGGTCATTCAGTACTGCATGGTAAGAGAGGTACTTTCGTTAGTGGGTTGAGGAGGTTAGTAAAAGTATGAAAAGAGCCACAGTTACTGTGATAGTTTAGGTTGGGCGAGTACACTACCTACGATGGGCTAGTAGGCCCACTGCAGTATTCGTCTCTTCCTGTGCCTTAGGTTAAGTCCTCGCAAACAAATTTCAGAATGCTGTATTGTGAATACATATAACATTACGGAAGTGGAATAGTAGGGGGCTCAAGTATACTACCTGGTGCTTGCCATGAACACCAACTACCTGGTGCTTGCCATGAACACCAACTACCTGGTGCTTGCCATGAACACCAACTACCTGGTGCTTGCCATGAACACCAACTACCTGGTGCTTGCCATGGACACCAACTACCATGGAACCACGAACACTTAAAGGACTTCAAAGAGAGAGCATACATATTAGACATATATTGGGTAATAAAGGATAAAATGAAAAACTAATAAATTTATGACACTTCAATTCATAAACCATTCAACTACACTCTTTGGAAAAATACACAAACTGCATATTTCCTCACAAAATATCTGACGCAAAAGCTTTGCCTAAATTTCCTCTCACTCGCTACTCTACTATACCCGTTCTCTCCTAGCATTCAACACTATATTTTATATATCTTGAACTATAAAGAAAGCACTATATAATAATATTTCCTTTCAGTCTTTGGCACATGAGCTTGTCTGTGGGTATTGACAAGATACATGAAAGAAAATAAATATAATGTACTGCACATACAGTGTATGTTATGTCTACATACACACAGCAAGGCAGGGTGACCCAAAAAAAAATTCACCATCAATCAACACTCACCATCATTCACACATAATCACTGTCTTTGCAGAGGCTCTCAGATACGACAGTTTAGATGTCACTCCAAACAGCCAATATCACAAACCCCTCCTTTAATGTGCAGGCATTGTACTTCTCACTTCCAGGACTCAAGTCCGGCTAACCAGTTTCTCTGAATCCCTTCACAAAATATTACCCTGCTCACACTCCAACAGCTCGCCAGGTCCCAAAAACCATTCGTCTCCATTCACTCCTATCTAACATGCTCACACATGCCTGCTACATGTCCAAGCCCCTTGCACACAAAACCTCTTTTACCCCCTCCCTCCATCCTTTCCTAGGACAACCACTACCCCTACAACTTCAGGACATCATTTACACTCAACTTGATCTGAACACTTTAACACTACTTGGCAACACATTTATAAAATAAAATAGAGTAAAATATTTCAAGATAATAATCATTACAATTCCAATTATTTTTATAATGCGAAACAATGATCTTCATGCTAATATTCCTAAATCACTGAAACAAATCTGAACTTAATAATATAAACAAGAAAAGTTCTAGATTACAGAGCAGAAGTTATTAGCATCAGTGAAAAAGAATATTCACTTTTCTAAGATTCCACTAACAAGGCTACCACTGCTTCAGCTTAAAAGCTTTACTGCAGAATATAGATCACAAGCCACTATTTGATACAAGCGAGTAGCAAACTGTTGTTGGATACAACACTGCCTATGCTCGGGAGAGTAGAGTTCTATGCACTAACTCTTCTATAGATATAAGCTGGAGAAAATAAGAATTATAATAAGGAGCGTGAACTTTTAGTTTAGCAGACTGCTCTTTCTTTTGGGAGGCAAGGCTGCTCTTTTTATTTATGATGCACTAACAGCATTTACATTAGAGCACATGTCGCATACATAACACACATGTATACACAACCAGAGCAATAAGCCACTGCATATACTACATCAATTTCTGCTATTTAACGCATTCATTTATTATAAAGTAGCACTATATTATGCTATATTTCTGAACCAAAGTGCATTTTGAAATAATCTTGGGGAAGGGAACTACCTATATTACATTATAGCAGCATGATCTGCCAGTATGACACTGGAAAATCTTCGTACAATTTGACAATATACTTTATGCATTGTTGAAATTAGTTTAATGTTGCTTATTAAAACTTTTATAACTTTCGTCAAAAGAATTTATATACAATATTATATTTTTAGATTACCTTAAGATCTACCCTTCCCCAAAGTATAACAATTAACTAGTTATGCACAATTTAATCTAACCTGTTAAATGTTACATAATGTAGCACTGTATAACTTACCTAGCCTAAGAATATGCTAAGTTTTTACTTGAAGGATAATGGTATCCTCAGGCAATACATTTTTTTAATGTAATTACCTTTATAGTGAAAACTACAAAAAAATTAGCAAAATAATAATGAGGGGCCTATTAAGGGCCAGTTTATGAAGACCCGTAGAGTGTGGCAAGAGTGGTGCTGGATGGTACTGGGCGAGTGAGGTTACCCTCTGGTTAGGTGCACAAGGCTACACGAAGCACCTCATGTTTGATCATTCTCGGCTAAATGCTTATACTTTCTTACATCAAACTAAAAATATGGTGATTACAGAGACCCATATATACAAGATTCAGCTAATACTTTTTTACTGGATATATATATCCTAAATGAGAATCTATTGAAATTATAAAAAGTAACAATCCTAACTAAAATACCTTACATAAGATAATATTACATACAATTTATAATAAAGATAATACATTGCACGAATAGTAAATATGTTATCAAAATGCTTTCTAAGTATAGCTTGGACAGAGTATATAATAAATACTGCATTCTCCTTAACAGCAAAATATTGCACCAGATTTACAAAACTAAGATAATGTTGCCAATACATACTCTTAAAATATTCAAAGACCTTCTTTACTGAATTACGATTTTTTTTAACTTGAGGTGTTAACCACAAAATTTATCAATTATTAATATGATGTGTACAATTATTGCCTTCAAAATAAGAGTACATCACTCAATGGGAATACTCATTAAATCTCAACTAATTTTTCCAGCAGTTCAGGTCAAGAAAGGTCAAAATAAAGAAAGACAAAAATACAGATATTACTTTGTCTTACAAGATTCATCATTAATATAAAGATATGCAACAAAGTATTAATTTAAAAGTAGTACCATATCAATTAATAAGAACAGTTATATATATATTGTATTTACATAGGTAAACAATTTACTTATATATTAGGTCAAAAATGACATGTATGAAAGACAATGAAGGTCAATTATCTCTAATAACCTGTGTATGTGTACTCGCCTAATTGTGGTTGCAGGGGTCGAGTTTTAGCTCCTGGCCCCGTTTCTTTGTGTGTGTTTGTGTGTGTATTTGTGTGTGTGTACTCACATAATTGTGGTTGCAGGGGTCGAGACTCAGCTCCTAGCCCCGCCTCTGTGTGTGTGTGTGTATTTGTGTGTGTGTGTGTATGTGTGTATATTTGTGTGTGTGTATATTTGTGTGTGTGTATATTTGTGTGTGTGTATATTTGTGTGTATTTATGTGTGTGTATTTGTGTGTATTTATGTGTGTGTATTTGTGTGTATTTATGTGTGTATATTTGTGTGTGTATTTGTTTGTGTGTATTTATTTGTGTGTATTTGTGTGTGTGTATTTGTGTGTGTGGGGGATGAGGGGTGGCAGGGGTCGATTCTAAGATGCTATCCCTGTCTCTTGTTACTCTCCAGATTCACTCTGTCTTAGCCTCATGGGTCCTATCGTATCTGCTCTTAAAACTATATATGGAACCTGCCTCCACCATTTCCTCACCAATATCAGTCCACTTCCCGACCACTCTGAGACTGAAGAAATATTTTCTAATATTGCTGTGGCTCATCTGTGACTAACTTCTAGCGGTGTTCCTGAGTTCCCGTTTCTCGCCTATCAAACAGCCTATCCGTGAGTACATTATCAATTCCCCTGAGTATTTTGTATGTTGCTATCATGTTTTCCCTGGTTCTTCTGTTCTCCAATGCCATTAGGTCCAATTCCGTTAGCCTCTCCTTGTAGCTCATGCCCTTATTTCAGGAACAAGTTTTATTGCACACTTCTGCACTTTCTCCAATTTCTTAACATGCTTTCTCAGGTGCGGGTTTAATACTGGTGCTACATACTCGAAGATGAGCTTGACGTATGCTGTACAAAGGTTCCGGAATGATTGTTGAGATTCCTGAAGGCTACTTTCAGATTTGCCAGATGAGCATTGGCTGCTGAGGATATATGGCTGATATAAGCTATATACTAGGCACCATAATTACCCTTAGGTCTTTCTCTTTGAGTGAAGTCTGCAGCCTGCCTGCCTGCTTGCCTTTCTCTGTATGTGTGTGCACACGCGTGCTCACCTATTTGTACTCATCTATTTGTGGTTGTAGGGGTCGATTCTACCTCTACCATCCATATAATGGGGAAAGGGAATAATGATTGTTCACAAAAAAAAAACCCAAACCAGTATGGATGAGTCAGCACTGCACTGTAAGTTGCTGCTTATGTTAGGAAACTAAAGTGTGAAAAGAGAAAAATCAGTTGTCACAACAGGTCGGTTTCACTCAAAAAGTTAAGTGTGTCAGCATTAAAATAGGAACTTTTGGAGAAGACAGGTAGTCAGAGTACTGAAGGAGATCTGGAAAGTGAGCTCTACGAGAAGTCTGATAAGTAATCAAGTCAGTTAAAATATGAGTATTCTGACAATGAGCGTTGGGCGACTCTCCGTGAGATGCATGAAATGTTCTTCATAATTTTTTAAGATTTGTGTATATAATAATAATAATAATAATATTGTGTTAGTCTCGTGTGTCCAGTATAAAAGAACACACATTTGCTGGAAATGCTCTGCATATCAAGCGGCTTTCTATACAGTAGTATGTCACTGATGTCAGCTATGGCCTGTATACCTTGTACATGTACTTGTAGAAATAAAAGATATATTACTTCGCGTGCTTCTACTTCACTTTGCTCGAGACTGGAGATGAACGCTTCTCCAGACGGAAGAACTAACCACCTCAACACTACTTCAAGGATGACGGACTAATCACGTCAACTTTACCTCTCTACTGCTTCTGTTATCTGCAACACTTGTCACCTCTGTATTCGACTTAAGAAGCCCTGCAGAGCAGGCAAAACATTTCGACAAGATACCCAATTGTTGTACACGAGTCTTACTCGTGTACTTATCGGTATTGTATACCATTATTATGATTTTTGAATAGTGTATAAGTTGAGAGAGGATGTATGTGGGGAGTGTATAAGTTGAGAGAGGATGTATGTGGGGAGTGTATAAGTTGAGAGAGGATGTATGTGGGGAGTGTATAAGTTGAGAGAGGATGTATGTTGGGAGTGTATAAGTTGAGAGAGGATGTATGTTGGGAGTGTATAAGTTGAGAGAGGATGTGTGTTGGGAGTGTATAAGTTGAGAGAGGATGTATGAGGAAGTGTAGAGGTAAATGGGAACCCAAGGTGACCAACTTAAAGGTAAAGAATTTTGCTATATGTAGCGGAACGTTGAAACAGGCAGATGCGTTTCCTTGTTCACACAATTATTGCATAATTATTCCACTTGTGACTGACGAGCAACTCTTAAATACTAATTCATATATTTTACAAAACCTATTTTCATTCATGAAGCATAAAACAAATAACAGTATCTTAGCATAAAGTTTTGAGATTCCAGTCCAAAATCTTGACTTCATCTTCCAGTGTTACATTACCATGCAGACAGTAATAGTCAACTGCACTTACTGTAACATTATTCAGATTTAATCACCATGTAAAACCATAATGACATGATTAACTATAAACTAATTTGTTTTTTGTAAAATATCAAATTAATCACAGATAAAACATTGATAATCTATTTAAATGGATTTCAAATTAATAACTTAGAGTCATATGTTTCTGACAATGATTAATGTCTGCTAAGCAGAACTATACTTAAGTTTGTTTATACCTTGTCTTCATTAACACGGGGAGCTACTGCTGTTGAACCATTCTGGGTTACCCAGTGCTCTCGCTCTATCAGTGCCTCATCTTCATGTAAATCTTCATTCATATATTCATCACTCTCACACCCCTCACTCTCCATATGTCCTTTACCTTCATTAAATTCATCCTTCATCTTTTCTTTGGGTAGATTTTCCCAAGTGTTTTTATGTGGGTCTGAGAACACGCTATCATTTGCTGCTGAACTGCTGTGCCCCTCCGGTATGGCTGTTAGACGTCCCTGGGGTGCAATGCCCTGAGGACCACCACCACCACCAGCACTAGCAGCTGCTGGATCAGTCTCTGAAGCAAAGGATTCAACTGGATTTACTGGTCGACTGGAATTAAAGTTTGGCTGTGGCTTGGACGAAATACTGGCTTTCTCCCAAAAGAACCTCCTGCCATGATGTGCCTTAAACCTGGGAAAGACTCGTGCAAGACATTCCACGTATGCATCGCGGTACTGACGGTTCATAAGCACATAAACGACCACATTGACACAGTACTGAACCCAGTACAACACGTGTAAAAGTAGGAAGCGAACGGGGTACTTGACTTGCCTATCAACTGCATGGACTACTGCCACTGGCACGCTGCAAACTAGCACCAGCAGGAAGATGATAAAGATGGTGCGAGCAACACGCATATCTCTGCGGTTGGTGTGGAGTCGCTGGCTTACAGTTGAAGACTGGTGAGTACTGAGAGAAAAATATGTCAACATGTTACACTACAGTGGCAGCAAAATTCTTAGGACAATGTTGTAACTTTTAAGTGCACCTCATATAAGTAATTATATACACAGTGACAAACTTTATAAAGGAACGTTTATATACAACATAAATTTTATTCTTGTTATTGCATGCAATGTATATTCTCACAAAATCTGTACAATGCACATGCGATGACTATAATTCATGAAATAAAAAAAAACCAGAGTTAGCAGACTCACCGTTTACCATTGAGTAATCTGGCTGCATGAAGGCTATAGGGGGCAGAAGCCATCGTTAATGCTAAAAAAGAACTCAAGCAACATCCCCTAAAATCTATCTACTCCCACATCTCGTGAAACTAAAACATTTGGCATCCACAACATTCTTAACGAGGTGAAACTAAGTATTAAAATCAAGTACTGTACTGATGAAGGTTTGAAGTGGATTCTGCAGGAGTTCAGAAGATACCTAATAAATATCGACTACTTTTGGAATATCAAGAATTGACAAAATTTACACCAAGAAGTGGCAAAACAAAACATATGATTATATCAACACTATTTTATTTGTAATTTAAATATATTTCATTATTTATATATGCAAACAGGCTATAAGACGTTCACTATACGTATAAAAATTATAAAACAAAAAATACGAATGTAGGTAAAACGAGTGTAAACCCAGTACAGTACGTACTTTGTGCATGAGCATGTGATAAGGTTTAGACAGTGTTTGGATCTATTTATAACTTATATATTTTTTTTCAACACGTAGGCCGTCTCCCACCAAGGCAGGGTGAACACACAATCACTGTCTTTGCAGAGGCGCCCAGGTATGACAGTTTAGATGTCATTCCTAACAGCCAATATCCCAAACCCCTCCTTTAAAGTGCAGGCATTGTACTTTCCACCTCCAGGACTCAAGTCCGACTAACCGGTTTTTCTGAATCCCTTCACAAAATATTACCCAGCTCACACTCCAACAGCTCGTCAGGTCCCAAAAACCACTCGTCTCCATTTACTCCTAACATGCTCACACATGCCTGCTGCAAGTCCAAGCCCCTTGCACACAAAACTTTGTTTACCCCTTCCCTCCCTCCATCCTTTCCTAGGACGACCCCTACCCTTCCTCCCCTCCACTACAGATTTATACGCCCTCAGTCATCCTATTTTGGTCCATCCTCTCTAAATGACCAAACCATCTCACCAACCCCTCTTCAGCCCACAGAATACTTTCAGTAACTCGACACCTCCTCCCAATTTTCACAATATACACTGCACCAAAAACAAAATAAAAATTGGTTTGGACATTTGATACAATGATCATCTCATTATTGTTCTATTCTATTGGTATCTTACTTTTGCCATTTTCATGACATTATCATCATATTACTATCATCAATACTGCAGTCACTAAAGTATCAATAAAAATGTGTGTGCGAGGTGTGATTAACAAATGTGAGGTGTTCTGCAAATGTAAGGTACTGATGAAATAGGTGGTGTTGAGGAAATGTAAGGTGTTGAGGAAATGTAAGGTGTTGAGGAAATGTAAGGTGTTGAGGAAACGTGAAATTGTGAGGAAAATAACATGGGGAGGTGTGAGGAAGAGATATTAGGTGTCGAGGGAGGAGAATACACAAGGTGTAGAGATAGAGAAGGAAACACATGTCGAGGGAGGATACATAATATGTCGAGAGAGGAGAGGATACGTGAGGCGTTGAAACCAATTTTAGAGAACAATACCACTTTAAGAGTTGTAGCTGCAGAGATGAGAAAATAAAGCAAGATGCAAAGGCAAGCAAGAAATCAGATTAATTGGAAATAACGCACAGCAAAGAATTATAACAAAGACAACAGACAAAAATATCATCAGAAAAGCATTGATTCTTGTCACTCCAAGTTTGATATACAGTACTTACAATCTGGAACGAAGGCTTGACTCTGACACCAGCTTCTTGAGGCTTCTGAAGCTTGAATTTGATCCTTTCCTCTCTATACCAGAGGTGGAGGAGGTGGAGGCAGTGGAGCTGGTTGGGGAAGTGACTTTGATCTTTTCAGAGGTAGTGGAGCTGGAGGCTGGGGCAATCTTTGTGTTTCCACTTCGAGTGGAGAAACGGGCCACTCGGGCTGAGCTCAGTTTTACCTGTGAAAGTATCGCAATAATTATTACATAGCCAATTAACTGTAGGAAACTCAAATATTAAAAAAAATATCTCTCTCAAATTCTACTATGGCCATATTTATACTTAAATAAAAACGTCTGTTAAATCTTACATTTTCTGTTATACTTTAGCGATTTCAATAATACTCTGAGTTGTAACTTTAATTTAGTGAATGGCGAAATTCAAGCCAATTTTTGAAAAATACAAATTTTAAGTAAATTTGAACTCAATTCAATAATAGGAAACTGCAATAAAATAGTTTATAATAGACAATTAACTGATTATTAACTAAAATGACATAACTGGGATATAATTATAAAAATCTTATAGTGAAAAAATCACTAAAAAAACATTTACATAAACATGACTGGACACTTCAGCAGATAACATGCAGATAAATTCACATAATCAATACCATGCAGATAATCGTACATGACTACACAGCAGACATATTTACATTACCACTACACAATAAGGACATTATCATTCTAATGGTATTCAACTCCCATGCAAGTCACACTATCAACACAAGACATGATCATGTAATATCGACACAAGACATGATCATGTAATATCGACACAAGACATGATCATGTAATATCGACACAAGACATGATCATGTAATATCGACACAAGACATGATCATGTAATATCGACACAAGACATGATCATGTAATATCGACACAAGACATGATCATGTAATATCGACACAAGACATGATCATTTCAAAACAGCATCAACGCAAGTGATGACCATGTGAACATAGAGATGATATAAACATTATGTCAATATAAGAGACAATGACAATCATGAAAAGAACATAAAAGATGATATAAACGCATCAACATAAAAGGTATTAACAACATATCAACAGAAGAGATATACATAAGAGATGATTTAAACGTATCACATAAACGATTTAAACGTATCACATAACATATGATTTAATCGTATCACATAAAAGATGATTTAAACATATCACCTAAGAGATGATTTAAACATATCACATAAGAGATGATGTAAATAACAAGCAGCCACATTGCAATACACTGTGTATACTTAATACAGATGACTAAATAGTATTACTTATAATATATTTTTTAATTCTGAGTAATAATGCCAACAGAATTTACAATAAACTAAGATAATGATCATCACAAGCCAGAGTATTTGTTTATAAACCAAAGATAGGGATAATACATACACTAAGTGATGATACACTAAGGACATGTTGCTATGTACGTATTCTGATGTAAGCATACACTAGTGGGCATGCTATTTTCTATACACACGCTGACATGTTGTATATATACGTACATTCCCGGACATGTTGTATATACATTCACGGACATGCTAGTCTATACATACACGGACAAGCTGTTGTGTATACACACGGACATGCAACTGTGTATACACGCCCTGACGCATAAGTCGTCTTGACTGAAATGTTTCAGAAACGTGTAGTTATTACTGATTTAACTGTACCTACAATTTTATGAACCACCTGAAAATCTCTCCCCATCATCCAAGGAAAACAGATGTAACTAATACTATATATGAATTATATGCGAACCTCGAGTTTTCCATCAAAACTGACCTATGCAATTTTGTTAAAAAGAACGCAATACAAAATAGGTTATTTTCCTAACATATTTAACAATTTTCTATTAATAAAAATCACAAGTCTCTAAACTGATGGTTGGCTAAAATTTAGTTAATCGTTTTCCTTGAAGGAGGAAGAGAGGGTGGAAATCTTCAGGTCAGCCAATTTGATCTTTTTTATAATAAGAAAGTTGTAAACCCTCATGGGTGTCAGGGGAAGATGAGAGAGAAACATTTAAGTAGGACACAGCGCCAGGGTGAGTGCTAGGGTGACTAGTTACAACCTTGGCACCAGCTGGGGCAGCTGGAGGCGGAAAATTTTGGTTGAACTTTCGTTGTCTGAGTAATGCTCTTCTCACCACCTGACGGCAAGACACTTCATTATACCACTAACTGTGCAATCACAGTTATGGCCACCAGTAATTAGTGACAACCAGCAGTAAATAATAGTCATCTGGTGTACAGAAATCTATAAATATATAACAGCAGCTGCTGTGTTAGAAACCTACTCAAAGTAAATATACTTTATTTCTATAAAATATATTTTATATTTATTATATTTAACAATAATTGTTTCAAATATTTTTTATATTTACCAATAATTGTTTCAAATATTTTTTATATTTACCAATAATTGTTTCAAATATTTTTTATATTTACCAATAATTGTTTCAAATATTTTTTATATTTATTACATTTCCAATAACTGTTTCAAATATTTTTTATATTTATTATATTTACCAATAATTGTTTCAATGTGCATATAATCCCTATTAAATGTCAAGGTTGATGTATCCTAATCCCTGTTATTACCTGTACACGTATGGTCGCTGCTATTACTGTTACTTGTATATCCAGGTTTAACAACTAGTGTTAAACCCTCAGCTTTTACGGAGCAATATTTACCTTCCAAGACACAGGGTGCCTCTGTTGTCTTAGCAACGGCACTCTCGCAAGTACTTGTGTCAAATGCTTTATATACATCCGTTTCACTCTGGGAAGTACTTGTGCCTACTTGGAAGTGCTTCTGTCTTGAGCAGCAGCACTGAGAACTGTCTACTTCCTCACACAACACTGGGACATGCTAGTTTTTACTGCCTCATTCATTCTAACACCTCCAGTTATTGTTACTCACCGCATCTTTATTACCAATGTTACACACAACCAATATAGTACCAACAACAGCTTTCACTCTCATTATCCACAACTATCATTACTCCAACCACTACCAGCAACTACTGTCATTACCCACAACCACCAGCAACCACTGTCATTACCAACAACTGTCATTACTCACTACCACTACCAGCAACAACCACTATTACCCGCAATCACCACCACTACCGGCAACCATTATCATTACCCGCATTCATTACCACTACCAGCAACAACCACTATTACCCGCAATCACCACGACTACCAGCAACAACCACTATTACATTACAACCAGCGTGCTGGTGGCACGCTCAAGACGTCATCGTAACACCAGGAAGCAGCTCTCATATAAGTTCATTACGTAACAAGTCTACATTATGTAAGGTAAGTGATCGGTGTGGATATTTCTGTAAGAACAAATATACACATTAAACCAAAATAGATACTACTCACTATAGTCAGCACTGCAATACAATTTAAGAGAGATTCGGGAATTCTGAAAGGCAGACAAGCTAATGGTTAAAATTATAACCATAATTTTTAAAGGAGTGTTCTTTCACCTTGTCTCATTAGTAGTATGACTTTAAATAATCTGAGCTCCTGAACCCTTTCCCAGGATGCGATCCACAATACTTTTTTTTATATTTTACTCCATGAAAACAATGGTGTAAGGAGACACGCCCCTCTCGACCTGCCCAGAACTGTACATGTGACACGAAGCTTCACTCACCATGATGAAGACGAAGATGTAGAGGATAAAGATGAGCAAGACAGGAATGATGGCTTCAACCAAGATGTACACATACCGAGCCTTGATGCTTGCTGATCCCATGTCACACTCCATTGTCTGGCTGTTGAACTCATACTGACCCATCACCTGTTGACACAATCAATATATATATATACGTATATATATTCTGAACCTAACGAAAAATATATATTTTAGTTTGTTAATTATTTAACTTATCTAAAATATATTTAGTTGGATTAGGCTAAATTAAATTGCACTTGTTATAAGGTTAGGTAAATTTTCTAAAGGTTCTTTTGTTTCAAATTATTAATTTTTACAGTAACATATAAAGGAAAAATATATCTTTAAATGTATAAGATAAATTTTTAAAAAGGACTTAATTTTAAATAAGTTCTTGATAATTGACCAGTTTTACCTATTCACACACAATGTAGTGGAGGCAGGAACCATACATAGTTTTAAGACAAGGTTTGATAAAGCTCATGGAGCAGGGAGAGAGAGGACCTAGTAGCGATCAGTGAAGAGGCGGGGCCAGGAGCTATGTATCGACCCCTGCAACCACAAATAGGCGAGTACATACACACATAATATAAATATAAAAAATATATATATATATATATATATATATATATATATATATATATATATATATATATATATATATATATATATATATATAACTGAAAAGGAGTCGCTAAACTCATTTCGTGAATTTGCAGAGGGTTAAGTATTTCAAGAGGAATCTCTCAATACCAACGAGATCAGTGACGTTGAAAATTCCAGGTTGCTGTGGTGCTGATATTGCATCAATATTATCATCAATTAAAGGTGATGATCTTCCCTGCAACTGGTGATGGGTTCTTCTTTCAGGGAACCGGTGCTATTTTCTTCCTTGGATCAAACCTAAATACCTATTCCCCAAGCACTGTATGACTAGTACGTATCTAATGATTCCCCATTACTATAATCAATAATAATAAATGTTAACTCCAAATTATAATACTGTAATAATAATAATAATAATAATGGTGGTGATAATTTTGAAAAAAAAGTCACTAAATTCAGGTTAATACATACAATATTATACGAGGATATCAATAAGAAAGTACAGCCTAGCTAAGTAGCTGATTCATGTTGAATATCTCTTATCTGTAGCTTAGTACACAAGAGGATGGAGACCCCATCACTCTTTGAATGGCCCGCACAGTTTAGCACATCACATACTATATACATGATGCAAGTTTCATACATTAACAAAAAATAGAAAAAAATATTCATTTTAAATTCCGAATCGACTTGAAATATATGAGTTTAACTCCAGTAATTACGTTTTAGCATAAGCAGGTTATATTTTCACGTCTGAAAACTAACTCCTAGAACATGCACAAACATATACAATCAACACGGTATATAAATTAAAAGGAGTTTATCTGAGTATACATACACAGAGTTTACTTCAATTCCTATGTATAAAATATTATTGACTGGTGGTATACATGTTACATGCACTTTTAATGACCCCAACCAATCATATACCATCACACATACTGAAGAACTTAGCTCCAACATAAACATGTGTATGTATATGTTTATGCATGTATATGCATAAACATATACATAAGCATGTACATACAGAACGTGCATGTATGCGTGCATACAAATATTTGTATACACTTAGAAATAAGAGACCAACAAGTATAAGATTATTCAGGCCCAATGCAGTCTAGGCAAAATACATTCGGCAATCACATGTCTGACACCTTAAAGTTGGCCCACGCAGTGAGTGCACCCACCAACACCCGGGAAGCCTCTACCTCAAACCTGGGCTACATGTTATAGATCTTGGAATGATTCCAGGGATCACCGTCCTGGCGGCCCGGTCTCAAATAATACCTAAATACATTTAAATACAAGAGCATAAACTATTAACACGCAGCAAATTAAAGATAAATGTATACTCAACGCAAGTAAAAGTTTGTAAGATGCACCTGTCATCTTGAGACAAAAAGAAAAAACCGACATTGATCCAAACAACCACCAAGACAAATATTAATAAGTAAACATACATGAAGATCTAGCGAGCATTAAAAACCCACACTCTTGGTCGTTGTTAACATGTTAAAGTACAAACTCTGAGAGATAGTTTACCCCGAGGGCTGGTGGCAGCTTGAGGAAGAGAGAGTAGATCCAGATTCCGCCAATGTAGGACCCCATGACGATGGGTCTGTTGATGGAGGCGTAGAGTCTTGGCACACTCACTGCCAGGGCTCTGTGCAGGAGGAGAGTCATGTTGATAACTAAGACACATGTGAAACATTCATGTACCTGTTGGTCATAGCCCCTGCGGCCGGGTCTCAGATCAGATCCCCTGCCTCAAGGTAAATAACATATTCTCTTTAAGACATTATGTGATATACAATTATGTAACATAATGGTCTACATTCTGAAACAGATATTAATTATACAAAACATTTTAATAGTATGTCCAGTTCAGACGATATAATATTGTGAAATTATAGTTCATTATACTTCATACACGCTTAAACTATACTTATACACACCCAGGCAATACTTACATACCATAAACGACCAAACAATACTTATACACCATACACAACTGGAAGCACAATTCTAACCATAAAATCATCCTTAAAAACACACAATTGTATTACTGCAGTACTCTACCGCCACTGACTTCCAACATACGGTACTATCATCTGGTATATATAATATCATCTGATGTGTATGATACCATCATCTGTTGTATAGTGTACTGGTGGTATCCTCACCATAACGCATTAACATTCAGTGCAGTTTGGTTCTCTGTGTACATGACGTCATAACACTGATCTCTCATTTGAACTGTGACAATAACACTACTACCACCACTGCCATTACCACAACTACCATCATTACTACCACTATTATTACCACCACGATCACCACCAATAACCTCATCACTGCTACCATCACCAGTACGACTACTAACAACCACCACCCACATTTATGATGCTATCCTCGTAAACTATTTCCTCTGTGGGAGTTTAGAGTATCCTGAGCGATGGTAATTTGCGTGTAAATGCAGCTGAATTCCTGATCAGAGAAAACCTTTTAAGTTTCCGAAGTTCCTGAAGCTCTAGTCAGTCTAAGCATTAGTGGAATGCTTGACAATCACAACGCACCTGTACATCGTGCTTAGCAGACATTGGTTCGAGCCTCCAGTTTCTTGTTAAACTGTGGGTACGGGTTGATCGCCTCACTAAAATATAATAACAATGATAACTTCATCGTCCTGCTGAAATCTATCACTGGGTGTTCCCACAGTGTAACCATCACACAGGACACGCTAGCTGCACACCGAGGTCAAATAACTTCAGTTCAAAAGGCAATGATATCTCCCCAGGTGGGTTAACTCACCTAGTGAGAGCTATGGCGAGGATGGTCTGTAGTTCCACCTGGGTGAGCGTGTACCTGACGGAGGTGAAGAAAATACAATCACGGTCGGTGAGGAGGGACTCGCTGTGCTGCTGCAGGTACAAGTACTGAGCCCCGGACATGGGCAAGATGAACACGCAGAAGAGTAGCTCCACCACCGCCAGGTTAACCACGAATGCCGTGGCTGATGTGCGTAGCTTCTTGCTCATGGGCAGGGCGATGATGGTCAGCAGGTTCCCTGCAAACAAACCACTCGGTAATAATAATAAACTTCTAGAAATAATAATATTATTATTATTATTAGCAGAAGTAGTAATCACAGAAAGCAACAACAGGGAAGTACTAAACTCGCAGGAGTCGTACAGCACCTAGGTAATATAAGGCAATCAGATTCGATCCAAGGAAGGGTAAAACACATCCAGTTCCTTGGATCAAGCATAAAGGACCCTCCCATGGGGGAAAAAAAAGAGAGGATACTTAATGAGGAATAAAATGATGAACTACAACGAAATAAACTACTCAACAGTGTACCTTTGACTTAAAAAAATAATTTAACTAAAGATTAATGTGTACATTTTATTAGAATCACATCACAGTTTTCACCAGTGTATAAAGAAGAATCAAAGTCACAGTACCCATAGTTAATGGAATCGAGGAATCTACATTCAGCAGTACGTAAATCAAGGAAATATTTTCTGACTACTTGAGACCCTCCTTTGGCAGGCGATGGTAGGAGGAAATTTTCAAACAGCTTCAGGGAGAACTTTGAGTTTTCCCTGAAGCAAGTTTATTTTTTTCTCTGAGGATGAGGGTCCCCAGGACAGTTCCAGAGGTGGTACATATATATATATATATATATATATATATATATATATATATATATATATATATATATATATATATATATAGTGTGAAACTGTGTATGTGTATAGAAAATATGAAACTGTCTTAAAAATGATGAAACTGTCTTAAAAAAATGTGAAAGTGAGTAAAACATATAAAAACAATAAATATGGAAGTGTGTAAAATATAAAACAATAAAAATATGAAACTGTTAAAAGATGTGTAAAAAAATGATATATGAATTATATAAAACACGTAAAAATATAAAATGCAAAAAATATGAAACTAAAAAAAAGTCTGTAAAACTATGAAACTAGATAACTGTGTATGAAAACATTAATGTAAAAAAAATGTGCGAGAAATGCGCAAATATAAGCTGAATAAAAGTAAATGACTGCTACTAGGCCTTCATGTGATATTTGTGGTAACTTGTCAGCCTTAATGTTGTGGATTACTAACCTCTCAAGGACGGTACGCTAAGGCCAGGGAGACGATCATGATCTGGGGAACTTAATGTATCCTCCCTTTATTGGATTGAACCTGAATGCATTCTATTTCTCCCCAGAGTTTAGCGCGTCCACCCGTATTTAAATGAATGTAAACTAGAGAGATTCACCAAAGAACAATCTTAAATTTTAAATTGATGGACCGGAAAGGCAATGAAAGGCCTCGGTCAGGTGACCAAAAGCTCAGTGGAGGGTCATAATATATGACTAAGACCTGTGCCAGGAAATATTTTTAATGTTTCCTGACGACTCTTACAACCTAACTCACCAAAGGTTCCCAGGATGGATATAATGAAGGCGCTGGCAGCAGTGAAGCCTAGCATGTTGTAAGGGTACCGAGGTGACACCTCCTCAGTGTTACCAGGCACGAGGGCATCCGTTACTGCCTGGATCTTGCCATCCCAGGGAGTGCTGGTGGCCAGGGTGGTCAAGACGTTAGTCAGGTTGGGCATGAGGGTTTGCAGGGCGTCGCTGCCCGACATCCTGGGGGAGAGGGCAGAATTGAGTTCGGCGGCGCTATAGGAGGGGGCACCATCCTGATTCATCCCCATGAAGTCCATCCTTCTGCCTTAGGCAAGCACCACCTGTACCATAGAGACCACAACACTATTAGTCTTACAATATTCTTTTTATTATAATTATTATTATTATTAGTACAAGTACAAGAAGCGGTAAACCCGTGTGGGACATTTGGTAGGCATTACGTCAATATCTTAGATACAAAAACTTCTACTTGCATTTAATATACACTAATCTTTGCAGTTCATAAAGTGCTAAACCTGTGCGAGTCGTTCTTCTCAAGGAGGCTCGATATTACGTCGCAGACGGACAACACACATACATGGTGTTTTTGAGGTGGTGGTTGTAGTGGTGTTTTTGAGGTGGTGGTTGTAGTGGTGTTTTTGTGGTGGTGGTTGTAGTGGTGTTTTTGAGGTGGTGGTTGTAGTGGTGTTTTGAGGGGTGGTTGTAGTGGTGTTTTGAGGTGGTGGTGTAGTGGTGTTTTGAGGTGGTGGTTGTAGTGGTGTTTTGAGGTGGTGGTTGTAGTGGTGTTTTGAGGTGGTGGTTGTAGTGGTGTTTTGAGGTGGTGGTTGTAGTGGTGTTTTTGAGGTGGTGGTTGTAGTGGTGTTTTTGAGGTGGTGGTTGTAGTGGTGTTTTTGAGGTGGTGGTTGTAGTGGTGTTTTTGAGGTGGTGGTTGTAGTGGTGTTTTTGAGGTGGTGGTTGTAGTGGTGTTTTTGAGGTGGTGGTTGTAGTGGTGTTTTGAGGTGGTGGTTGTAGTGGTGTTTTGAGGTGGTGGTTGTAGTGGTGTTTGAGGTGGTGGTTGTAGTGGTGTTTTTGAGGTGGTGGTTGTAGTGGTGTTTTTGAGGTGGTGGTTGTAGTGGTGTTTTTGAGGTGGTGGTTGTAGTGGTGTTTTTGAGGTGGTGGTTGTAGTGGTGTTTTTGAGGTGGTGGTTGTAGTGGTGTTTTGAGGTGGTGGTTGTAGTGGTGTTTTGAGGTGGTGGTTGTAGTGGTGTTTTGAGGTGGTGGTTGTAGTGGTGTTTTGAGGTGGTGGTTGTAGTGGTGTTTTTGAGGTGGTGGTTGTAGTGGTGTTTTGAGGTGGTGGTTGTAGTGGTGTTTTTGAGGTGGTGGTTGTAGTGGTGTTTTGAGGTGGTGGTTGTAGTGGTGTTTTTGAGGTGGTGGTTGTAGTGGTGTTTTGAGGTGGTGGTTGTAGTGGTGTTTTGAGGTGGTGGTTGTAGTGGTGTTTTGAGGTGGTGGTTGTAGTGGTGTTTTGAGGTGGTGGTTGTAGTGGTGTTTTTGAGGTGGTGGTTGTAGTGGTGTTTTGAGGTGGTGGTTGTAGTGGTGTTTTTGAGGTGGTGGTTGTAGTGGTGTTTTTGTGGTGGTGGTTGTAGTGGTGTTTTTGAGGTGGTGGTTGTAGTGGTGTTTTTGAGGTGGTGGTTGTAGTGGTGTTTTTGAGGTGGTGGTTGTAGTGGTGTTTTTGAGGTGGTGGTTGTAGTGGTGTTTTTGAGGTGGTGGTTGTAGTGGTGTTTTTGAGGTGGTGGTTGTAGTGGTGTTTTTGAGGTGGTGGTTGTAGTGGTGTTTTTGAGGTGGTGGTTGTAGTGGTGTTTTTGAGGTGGTGGTTGTAGTGGTGTTTTGAGGTGGTGGTTGTAGTGGTGTTTTGAGGTGGTGGTAGTGGTTTGTGAGTGGTTTTTGAGGTTGGTGGTTGTAGTGGTGTTTTGAGGTGGTGGTTGTAGTGGTGTTTTGAGGTGGTGGTTGTAGTGGTGTTTTGAGGTGGTGGTTGTAGTGGTGTTTTGAGGTGGTGGTTGTAGTGGTGTTTTGAGGTGGTGGTTGTAGTGGTGTTTTTGAGGTGGTGGTTGTAGTGGTGTTTTTGAGGTGGTGGTTGTAGTGGTGTTTTTGAGGTGGTGGTTGTAGTGGTGTTTTTGAGGTGGTGGTTGTAGTGGTGTTTTTGAGGTGGTGGTTAGGGTTTGAGTAGTGTTGTGGTGTTTGAGGTGGTGGTTGTAGTGGTGTTTTGGGTGGTAGTGGTTTGTAGGTGAGTGTTTTGTGGTGGTGGTTGTAGTGGTGTTTTGAGGTGGTGGTTGTAGTGGTGTTTTGAGGTGGTGGTTGTAGTGGTGTTTTTGAGGTGGTGGTTGTAGTGGTGTTTTTGTGGTGGTGGTTGTAGTGGTGTTTTTGTGGTGGTGGTTGTAGTGGTGTTTTTGAGGTGGTGGTTGTAGTGGTGTTTTTGAGGTGGTGGTTGTAGTGGTGTTTTTGAGGTGGTGGTTGTAGTAGTGTTTTTGTGGTGGTGGTTGTAGTGGTGTTTTTGAGGTGGTGGTTGTAGTGGTGTTTTTGAGGTGGTGGTTGTAGTGGTATTTTTGAGGTGGTGGTTGTAGTGGTGTTTTTGAGGTGGTGGTTGTAGTGGTGTTTTTGAGGTGGTAGTTGTAGTGGTGTTTTTGAGCTGGTGGTTGTAGTGCTGTTTTTGAGGTGGTGGTTGTAGTGGTGGTTTTGTGGTGGTGGTAGTGGTAATGGTATTTGTGGCTGTAGTAATGGTAGTGGTATTGGTGGCTGTAGTAGTGTTGGTGGTAATGGTAATGGTGGCAGTGTTGGAGGTGTTACTGTAACATTATCAATAATGTTTCCATACGGACCTCTCAGTTATAAGTGTTCATACAACCCTTTTTCTAACAAGTGTTCATTACAGTTTTTGTTCCAACTACTTTGAACAAGTTCGCGGGTTATTTGTCGAGTTATATTTGGCGGGGAATTTAGGTCCCGCCATTATTGTGCTGAAATTCAAGTATGCCATTGTTTAATGTTTGGTGAAATATAGTCCGTGAAATGAGTCATATATGTCTACAGACAGTTCAATTTCCATCTTTCTCTAATTAAGGGCGAGTACTTCTGGCAAATATTTATTCTGCACATTTTTCTTCGATTCAGCTCTGTTAAAAAAGTATTTTAATATTTCTACATTCCACAAAAGCGTTAATGGAATGCTAATTGACTAATTAAAATCTCGTTAGATTTCAGTTTTATAGCTGAATTAATTACCTTACAGGAAGCTTTTCTGACGGCCATAAAATAATGGAAAGAAACTATCATATTATGTTTATGTGGAGCGCTAAATCCGTGAGGGTAATTCAGCACAAGAAGTGCTAGAGGCGTGATGAAAGTGAGACAAGCAGTGCCTTGTTCTACGTCCTTCTTTCTCAAAAATTGGTAAGAAATGTATTTTTTTTGGACTGGTATACCTGGTACTGCTTCAGGTCACCGCCCCTGTGACCCGGTCCCAGACCAGGCCTCCTGGGGCACAAAATTAATGAATATGCTAGTTATATATACCGTGACCTGGGTTATATATGCACTTTTTGAGAAAGATTTCATGTGCACTTTTTAGTAAAAGGTTAATTGTAAAGGTATGAGTAACCTGTGTAAGGTAATTAGTAACTTGTGTAAGGTTATTAGTACCCTATGTAAGGTTATTAGTACCCTGTGTAAGGTTATTAGTACCCTGTGTAAGGTTATTAGTACCCTGTTACGAGCATAGTTGTAGGTGAAGAAAATAGTCATAATAGGAACATTGCTGAAAGTTGCATAAGATGTAAAGGCCTTTATGTTGAGGGCCTGCTAGCTGTTACTGTTGTTATTATTATTATTTTATTTATGTGATCTTAAGGAGCTTTTCCATATTTTTCAAGAGGTTAAGATGGAGGTGTTAAGATGTAAAGGAGCGTGAAGGTGGAGGAAGAGAAACGTGCGAGTCCCACAAGATTTACCGTAACCTGACGACAGGCTTTTAGTAAGTGACACGGGGAAGGAGAAAGCAAGGGAGAGAGGGAGGAGAGCAAGAAAAGTTCAAGGGGGTAGCATGAGGTGAAGGAGCAGTTGGTGGAGAGAGAAAACGTTAACCTAACCTTAAATACCATATACTCAGAACAGGCTTAAATCCACATAGGAAAATTGCAACATTGTGTCTTAGAAAAAGGTGGGGACGATACACAGGAATCCGCAGGAAGATAGGAAGAAGAAATATGTAATTAACTATAGTACAAGTGTAACAAGTGACGTAGAACGACGAGATGAAATAAAAGATAAAAGTTTAGAGTGCATAATACGCAGCTTTAAATGATTTCATCGAAGACATTAGCAGACTAAACACACACACCCCCATGTCGCACATCTACATACCATCCCGTCCACACTTAACCCGCGAGCACACGCCACGCCCACGCCCCGACATCCCCAGGTCACACAAAGGTCACAATCCACCCACCCAGACCACACAGGCAATCTATGACATACTGATTAACGCAGACGACACACATGGACCATCAAGCAAATTAAGAACAATACAAAATACAAGAAATCCTTAAGATAAGTAAATACACAAAGAACTATCTTGTATACATTAACAGTAAGGTAACGAAAATAAACACGTTATTTGTTATATGATAAAGTAAAATATTAAATAAACAAAGAGGTGATAATAATGCACTTAAAATAAAAAGAATTGAGGAAATAATAGTGAGAGGTGGAGGATGTACGTAAACAGAGAGAGAGGAGAGAGAGAAGAGAGAGAGAGAGAGAGAGAGAGAGAGAGAAGAGAGAGAGAGAGTGGCGAGATCTCATGAGGCCTAAACTGTACCAAGGTATGAAAGCAGGTTAGGTTACAAAAGAAAGAAGACGAGAAGAAAGAAAGTGAGGGGTAGGGGAGGGAAGGGTTATAGCAGTGAGGGGTAGGGGAGGGAAGGATTATAGCAGTGAGGGGTAGGGGAGGGAAGGATTATAGCAGTGAGGGGTAGGGAGGGAAGGTTATAGCAGTGAGGGGTAGGGGAGGGAAGGATTATAGCAGTGAGGGGTAGGAGGGAAGGATTATAGCAGTGAGGGGTAGGGGAGGGAAGGATTATAGCAGTGAGGGGTAGGGTAGGGAAGGATTATAGCAGTGAGGGGTAGGGGAGGGAAGGATTATAGCAGTGAGGGGTAGGGGAGGGAAGGATTATAACAGTGAGGGGTAGGGGAGGGAAGAATTATAGCAGTGAGGGTAGGGGAGGAAGGATTATAGCAGTGAGGGGTAGGGAGGGAAGGATTATAGCAGTGAGGGGTAGGGAGGGAAGAATTATAGCAGTGAGGGGTAGGGAGGAAGAATTATAGCAGTGAGGGGTAGGGGAGGGAAGGATTATAGCAGTGAGGGGTAGGGAGGGAAGAATTATAGCAGTGAGGGGTAGGGAGGGAAGAATTATAGCAGTGAGGGAGGGAGGGAAGAATTATAGCAGTGAGGGGTAGGGGAGGAAGATTATAGCAGTGAGGGTAGGGGAGGGAAGGATTATAGCAGTGAGGGGTAGGGGAGGGAAGGATTATAGCAGTGAGGGGTAGGGGAGGGAAGGATTATACAGTGAGGGGTAGGGGGGGAAGGATTATAGCAGTGAGAGGTAGGGGAGGGAAGGATTTATAGCAGTGAGGGGTAGGGGAGGGAAGGAATAACAGTGAGGGGAGGGAGGAAGAATTATAGTGAGGGTAGGGGAGGAAGGACAATAGCAGTGAGGGGAGGGAGGAAGGATTATAACAGTGAGGGGTAGGGGAGGGAAGAATTATAGCAGTGAGGGGTAGGGAGGGAAGAATTATAACAGAGGTAGGGGGGGAAGGATTATAACAGTGAGGGGAGAGGAGGGAAGGATTATAGCAGTGAGGGGGAGGGAGGGAAGGATTATAACAGTGAGGGAGGAGGGAAGGATTATAGCAGTGAGGGTAGGAGAGGAAGGATTATAGCACTGAGGGGTAGGGGAGGGAAGGATTATAGCACTGAGGGGTAGGGGAGGGAAGGATTATACAGTGAGGGTAGGGGAGGGAAGGATTATAGCAGTGAGGGGAGGGTGGGAAGGATTATAGCAGTGAGGGTAGGGAGAGGAAGGATTATATAAGGAGGGAGGGAGGATATTAAGCATGAGGGAGGGGAGGAAGGATTATAGCAGGAGGGAGGGAGGGGGATTATAGCAGTGAGGGGCAGGGGGTAAGGATTATAGCAGTGAGGGTAGGGAGGAAGACTATAAAAGTGAGGGTAGGGAGGGAAGGATCATAGCAGTGAGGGGTAGGGGAGGGAATGATTAGCAAGGAGGGCAGGGAGGGAATGATATAAACATGAGGGGAGGGGAGGGAAGGATTATAAGTGAGGGGTAGGGGGGAAGGATTATAACAGTGAGGGTAGGGAGGGAGGATTATAGCAGTGAGGGGAGGGAAGGATTATAAACAGTGAGGGGTAGGGGAGGGAAGAATTATAGCAGTGAGGGGTAGGGGGGGGAAGGATTATAACAGTGAGGGGAGGGAAGGATTATAGCAGTGAGGGAGGGGAGGGAAGGATTATAGCAGTGAGGGGTAGGAAAGATTATAGCAGGAGGGGAGGGAGGGAAGGATTATAGCAGTGAGGGGAGGGATTCATAGCAGTGAGGGGGAGGGAAGTGATTAGCAGTGAGGGGCAGGGAAGGATTATAGCAGTGAGGGAGGGAGGGAAGGATTATAGCAGGGAGGGGCAGGGAAGACTATAGCAGTGAGGGGGAGGGGAGGAAGGATTAAGCATGAGGGGTAGGGAAGGATTATAGCGTGAGGGGGGAGGGAAGGATTATAGCAGTGAGGGGTAGGGGGAATGATTATGCAGGAGGGCAGGGAGGATTATAGCAGTGAGGGTAGGGAGGAAGGATTATAAGGGAGGGTAGGGGAATGACTATAGCATGAGGGGTAGGGGGGGAATGGATTATAGCAGGAGGGCAGGGGAGGTGACTGACTATACAGTGGGGGGTAGGGGAGGAAGGATTAAGCATGAGGGTAGGGAGGGAAGGATTATAGCAGGAGGGGAGGGAGGAAGGATTATAGCATGAGGGTAGGGAGGAAGGACTATAGCAAGAGGGAGGAGGGGACATAGCATGAGGGAGAGGGAAGGATTATACAGTGAGGGGAGGGGAGGATTATAGCAGGAGGTAGGGGGGGGGATTATAGCAAGTGAGGGTAGGGAGGGGAAGGATTATAGCAGTGAGGGGTAGGGGAGGGAAGGATTATAGCAGTGAGGGGTAGGGAGGGAAGGATTATAGCAGTGAGGGTAGGGAGGAAGGATTATAGCAGTGAGGAAGGTGAAGATAAAGGAAGATGTGGAGATCGAAGGAGAAAAGAGGGCGCACTAAGGAAAGGACAAGACGAAGGAAGAGGAGAGAAGGATGGAATGAAGAGTGGGGGAGGGAAGATTAAGGAGTGAGAAGGAAATAGAGGTTGAAGAAAGGATAAATGGAGAGGCGGAATGAGAATGATAGGCAGGAGTGGAGGAGAAAAGAAGGGGAAACGAAGAAAGGCCGAGAAGAACGCGGGGTAAAGGTGCTTGATTGACTGTCTTGTTTATTAAAGGTTATCTACTACATAACAAATATTGTGGCTGATTTTACCTGTGCGTCACCAGTCAACAAATATTGTAATACTGAAACAGGAAATACATATACTGTGTGTGTATACTTTCTGCGTGTATACCCAATGTGGAGACAGGTAAATCACTAATAAAGAGTATCGATAAGAGCACTTACACTTAACGGTGGCCAAGAACACTTACACTTAACGGTGGCCAAGAACACTTACACTTAACAGTGGCCAAGAGCACTTACACTTAACGGTGGCCAAGAGCACTTACACTTAACGGTGGCCAAGAGCACTTACACTTAACGGTGGCCAAGAGCACTTACACTTAACGGTGGCCAAGAGCACTTACACTTAACGGTGGCCAAGAGCACTTACACTTATCGGTGGCCAAGAGCACTTACACTTAACGGTGGCCAAGAGCACTTACACTTAACGGTGGCCAAGAGCACTTACACTTAACGGTGGCCAAGAGCACTTACACTTAACGGTGGCCAAGAGCACTTACACTTAACGGTGGCCAGTCACAAATGTTCCGTCTGATTGTGTTCCATGTCAATGCTACAACGCTGAACATGTCACTATCAGCATTTTCCGCCAGTCAGCCACTGACATCAGTGAGGGGTAGGGGAGGGAAGAATTATAGCAGTGAGGGGTAGGGAGGGAAGGATTATAGCAGTGAAAGGTAGGGAGGGAAGAATTATAGCAGTGAGGGTAGGGAGGGAAGAATTATAACAGTGAGGGCAGGGGAGGGAAGGATTATAGCAGTGAGGGTAGGGAGGAAGAATTATAACAGTGAGGGTAGGGAGGGAAGGATTATAACAGTGAGGGTAGGGGGAAGAATTATAACAGTGAGGGTAGGGAGGAAGGATTATAACAGTGAGGGTAGGAGGGAAGAATTATATCAGTGAGGGGTAGGGAGGGAAGAATTATAACAGTGAGGGTGAGGGAGGGATTATAACAGTGAGGGGTAGGGAGGAAGGATTATAGCAGTGAGGGTAGGGGAGGGAAGGATTATAACAGTGAGGGGGAGGGAGGGAAGAATTATAGCAGTGAGGGGTAGGGAGGGAAGATTATAACAGTGAGGGTAGGGGAGGAAGAATTATAGCAGTGAGGGTAGGGAGGGAAGGATTATAGCAGTGAGGGGTAGGGAGGGAAGAATTATAGCAGTGAGGGGTAGGGAGGGAAGAATTATAACAGTGAGGGGTAGGGAGGGAAGGATTATAACAGTGAGGGGTAGGGAGGGAAGGATTATAGCAGTGAGGGGTAGGGAGGAAGGATTATAACAGTGAGGGTAGGGAGGAAGAATTATAGCAGTGAGGGGTAGGGAGGGAAGGATAATAGCAGTGAGGGTAGGGGAAGGATTATAACAGTGAGGGGTAGGGAGGGAAGAATTATAGCAGTGAGGGTAGGGAGGGAAGAATTATAACAGTGAGGGTAGGGAGGAAGATTATAACAGTGAGGGTAGGGAGGAAGGATATAGCAGTGAGGGGTAGGGGAGGGAAGGATTATAACAGTGAGGGTAGGGAGGGAAGGATTATAGCAGTGAGGGAGGGAGGAAGGATTATAGCACTGAGGGAGGGAGGGAAGATTATAGCACTGAGGGTAGGGAGGGAAGGATTATAGCAGTGAGGGTAGGGAGGAAGGATTATAGCAGTGAGGGGAGGGGTGGAAGGATTATAGCAGTGAGGGTAGGGAGTGAAGGATTATAATAGTGAGGGAGGGAGGGAAGGATTATAGCAGTGAGGGGAGGGAGGAAGGATTATAGCAGTGAGGGAGGAGGGAAGATTATAGCAGTGAGGGAGGAAGGAAGGATATAGCAGTGAGGGGAGGGAGGAATGATCTATAACAGTGAGGGTAGGGGAGGGAAGGATTATAGCAGTGAGGGGGAGGGAAGGAAGGATTATAGCAGTGAGGGAGGGAGGGAAGGATTATAACAGTGAGGGAGGGAAGGAAGGATTATAGCAGTGAGGGGTAGGGAGGGAAGGATTATAACAGTGAGGGTAGGGGAGGGAAGGATTATAGCAGTGAGGGTAGGGAGGGAAGGATTATAACAGTGAGGGGTAGGGAGGAAGGATTATAGAGTGAGGGTAGGGAGGGAAGGATTATAGCAGTGAGGGGTAGGGAGGGAAGGATTATAGCAGTGAGGGAGGAGGGAAGGATTATAGCAGGAGAGGGAGGGAAGATCATAGAGTGAGGGTAGGGAGGAAGGATCATAACAGTGAGGGTAGGGAGGGAAGGATTATAGCAGTGAGGGTAGGGAAGGATTATAACAGTGAGGGAGGAGGGAAGGATTATAGCAGTGAGGGAGGGAAGGATTATAACAGTGAGGGTAGGAGGAAGAATATAGCAGGAGGGTAGGGGAGGAAGGATATAGCAGTGAGGGTAGGGAAGGATTATAGCATGAGGGAGGGAGGGAAGGATTAAGCAGTGAGGGGTAGGGAAAGATTATAGCATGAGGAGGAGGAAGGATTATACAGTGAGGGTAGGGAGGATTATAGCAGAGGAGGAGGAGGGAAGGATATAGCAGTGAGGGTAGGAAGGACATAGCAGTGAGGGAGGGAGAAGGATTATAGCAGTGAGGGGTAGGGAAGGATATAGATGAGGGAGGAGGAAGATTATACAGTGAGGGAGGGAAAGATTATAGCAGTGAGGGAGGAGGGAAGGATTATAGCAGTGAGGGAGGGAGGAAGATTATAGCAGTGAGGGGAGGAGGATTATAGCAGTGAGGGGTAGAGGGAGATTATAGCAGTGAGGGGTAGGAGGAAGGATTATAGCAGTGAGGGGTAGGAGGGAAGGATTAGCAGTGAGGGGTAGGGAGGGAATGGATTATAGCAGTGAGGGCAGGGAGGGAAGGATTATAGCAGTGAGGGTAGGGAGGAAGATATAGCAGTGAGGGTAGAGAGGAATGATATAGCAGGAGGGTAGGGATGGAAGGATTACATAGGTGAGAGACTATAAGTGAGGGTAGGGAGGAAATTATAGCAGTGGAGGGTAGGGAGGGAAGGATTATAGCAGTGAGGGTAGGGAGGAAGGATTATAGCAGTGAGGGGTAGGGGAGGGAAGGATTATAGCAGTGAGGGGTAGGGGAGGGAAGGATTATAGCAGTGAGGAAGGTGAAGATAAAGGAAGATGTGGGAGATCGAAGGAGAAAAAGAGGGCGCACTAAGGAAAGGACAAGACGAAGGAAGAGGGAGAGAAGGATGGAATGAAGAGTGGGGGAGAGGGAAGATTAAGGGAGTGAGAAGGAAATAGAGGTTGAAGAAAGGATAAATGGGAGAGGCGGGAATGAGAATGATAGGCAGGAGTGGAGGAGAAAAGAAGGGGAAACGAAGAAAGGCCGAGAAGAACGCGGGGTAAAGGTGCTTGATTGACTGTCTTGTTTATTAAAGGTTATCTACTACATAACAAATATTGTGGCTGCATTTTACCTGTGCGTCACCAGTCAACAATATTGTAATACTCGAAACAGGAAATACATATACTGTGTGTGTATACTTTTCTGCGTGTATACCCAATGTGGAGACAGGTAAATCACTAATAAAGAGTATCGATAAGAGCACTTACACTTAACGGTGGCCAAGAACACTTACACTTAACGGTGGCCAAGAACACTTAACACTTACACGTGGCCAAACACCCTAACGGTGGCCAAGAGCACTTACACTTAACGGTGGCCAAGAGCACTTACACTTAACGGTGGCCAAGAGCACTTACACTTAACGGTGGCCAAGAGCACTTACACTTAACGGTGGCCAAGAGCACTTACACTTAACGGTGGCCAAGAGCACTTACACTTAACGGTGGCCAAGAGCACTTACACTAACGGTGGCAAGAGCACTTACACTTAACGGTGGCCAAGAGCACTTACACTTAACGGTGGCCAAGAGCACTTACACTTAACGGTGGCCAAGAGCACTTACACTTAACGGTGGCCAAGAGCACTTACACTTAACGGTGGCTAGTCACAAATGTTCCGTCTGATTGTGTTCCATGTCAATGCTACAACGCTGAACATGTCACTATCAGCATTTTCCGCCAGTCAGCCACTGACATCACTTCCCGCCACTTGCTGTCCATTGACAGCATTTCCCGCCACTCGTCAGCCAGTGAGAACACTATCCGCTATCCAATCACTGACGCTCCCGCCACACGCTATCCAATCATAGACGCTCCCGCCACTCACTACCCAATCATAGACGCTCCCGCCACACACTACCCAATCATAGACGCTCCCGCCACACCAACCAACCATAGACGCTCCCGCCACACACTACCCAATCATAGACGCTCCCGCCACACCAACCAACCATAGACGCTCCCGCCACACACTACCCAATCATAGACGCTCCCGCCACACACCAACCAATCATAGACGCTCCCGCCACACCAACCAATCATAGACGCTCCCGCCACACGCTACCCAATCATAGACGCTCCCGCCACACGCTACCCAATCCTAGACGCTCCCGCCACACACTACCCAATCATAGACGCTCCCGCCACACACACCCAATCATAGACGCTCCCGCCACACCAACCAATCATAGACGCTCCCGCCACACGCTACCCAATCATAGACGCTCCCGCCACACGCTACCCAATCATAGACGCTCCCGCCACACACTACCCAATCATAGACGCTCCCGCCACACACTACCCAATCATAGACGCTCCCGCCACACCTACCCAATCATAGACGCTCCCGCCACACACTACCCAATCATAGACGCTCCCGCCACACCTACCCAATCATAGACGCTCCCGCCACACACTACCCAATCCTAGACGCTCCCGCCACACACTACCCAATCATAGACGCTCCCGCCACACACTACCCAATCATAGACGCTCCCGCCACACCAACCAATCATAGACGCTCCCGCCACACACCAACCAACTACAGACGCTCCCGCCACACGCAACTAATCATAGACGCTCCCGCCACACTAACCAATCATAGACGCTCCCGCCACACACTACCCAATCATAGACGCTCCCGCCACACCAACCAATCATAGACGCTCCCGCCACACACCAACCAACTACAGACGCTCCCGCCACACGCTAACTAATCTAGACGCTCCCGCCACACTAACCAATCATAGACGCTCCCGCCACACACTACCCAATCATAGACGCTCCCGCCACACACTAACCAATCATAGACGCTCCCGCCACACCAACCAATCATAGACGCTCCCGCCACACACCAACCAACTACAGACGCTCCCGCCACACGCTAACTAATCATAGACGCTCCCGCCACACTAACCAATCATAGACGCTCCCGCCAGACGCTATTCAATGAGAGCGTCATCTACAACCTTGGCAATTTTCCATCATAATCAGTTTTGCAACAAGTACCCAGAGCGACCTAACTACATTACAAGTAGTGGAACTTGTAATTCTGCAACACGAGTCGCACACGAAGTCCAACTTGGTGAGATCTTTTAATTAACACACTAGCATTTAGTAATGTGATTTTCCCCTTTAATATCCAATACGAAGTCGTTATCTTTGTATTTACTTAGGCCGAAAATATTCGCGTTCTTTCTGATACACTGACGTGGTGTTGGAGTGCGTAAGGTGACATTTATAAAGGGATTCAGGGACACTGCTTAACCCAACTTGAGTCCTGGAAGCGGCAAGTACAGTGTCTGCACTGCACTGAAGGGATTCAGGGACACTGCTTAACCCAACTTGAGTCCTGGAAGCGGCAAGTACAGTGTCTGCACTTCACTGAAGGGATTCAGGGACACTGCTTAACCCAACTTGAGTCCTGGAAGCGGCAAGTACAGTGTCTGCACTGCACTGAAGGGATTCAGGGACACTGCTTAACCCAACTTGAGTCCTGGAAGCGGCAAGTACAGTGTCTGCACTGCACTGAAGGGATTCAGGGACACTGCTTAACCCAACTTGAGTCCTGGAAGCGGCAAGTACAGTGTCTGCACTGCACTGAAGGGATTCAGGGACACTGCTTAACCCAACTTGAGTCCTGGAAGCGGCAAGTACAGTGTCTGCACTGCACTGAAGGGATTCAGGGACACTGCTTAACCCAACTTGAGTCCTGGAAGCGGTAATACAGTGTCTGCACTCTGAAGGAAGGGTGACGATGTTGCAGCTCGGAAGATGATGTGAATTGTTATGTCTGCGCACTTCTGGCAAGACAGATGTTGAATGTTTCCTTTTGTTAAGTCACCTATTGTATTATAAATGTTTAACATGGTACTCCAGTATGATGGTCAGATAAGAGCGCGCATACTCAACAAATATAACAATAATGCGATTAGTGCAAAAGAAGAATTTAACGCAATGAGAATGTCGCTAATTTTAGCGATAATGGAGATAAAAACTTTCTGGGAAAAATAATAAAAGTGAGAGTTGAAACAATGACGTCATCAGTGTCCAAGAAAGGGATGGAACAATGACGTCATCATGGAGCAATGACAGTAAAGTTGGAACAATGACGTCATGCAAGAACACTGGCAGAACAGCTGCTTGTGGCAAGAGCTGCGCTCGCCGTATTTTGTGGCGCTCCAGGACATAATGTCAAGATAAGGATAAACCACAAAAATACGGCGCTGTAATACAAGTAAATGTCGACGATGTGCAGAGAGTGAAGATAGGAATGTCCTCTGAACCAGAATAACAAAGGAAAGAGATGCAGCAATTATGAAAAAAAAATATGGTGGCAGAGGCTTTTATTTTCGTCAGTAAATACAGCGGACACTGTCTGGAGCGGCCCCCCTCTTATACTGCACGTAACTCATCACAGCTGAGTGCCAACCAAGTATTCCTTGTGTTTATATATTAATAAAGCATCTTAAAAGCATATTAACATTTGACAAAAAAATATATCTCATAAATAATGAAATCATTTGAGGAGTAAATGATTTAAACCAACGTAGAAACAAATTATTTAAGCCCTGTAAAGTTGTTAATGGCCTCTTCAGTTATTAAAAAACAAATATTACAGCTTCACAGATATACACATATGTGTATTCCTCCCAGGATATGTACTCAGAGTTTACTTTAATCCCTGTTAATGTATTTTTGACTGGAGGCGATAAAGGTTACATGCATCCCTGAAAACTTAATGTAGTCGATGGACTTTAAACCCCATTAACCAATATTACAATTTATTTTAAATAGTTAATGGGTAATGCCACAGTGGTGCCCCCGTCAGTGTGAACCAGCACTGAGTACCCAAGCTGGTCACACATGGGACAGTGGCACTACAGTGTTACTGTAATCCAGGTATACACACCGGTATACCTTGTTGGTGCTCTCCCACCTCACCTCTCACACGTGGCTTCTCCCTGAACACCAACTCCACCAGGTACTCTAACAAGTATACGACAAACTCTAGGTAAAACACATGTATGCACTTCGAAGTTTTTCCTTCATGTCTTGATCAATACATGTTTGTGTTTTACTTTCCATCACCACCAGAATCACTACCACTGTCACCGATACAATATCTAGCACTGTCACTACCATCACTAACACCATACACACCACTACCGCCATCACTAACACCATACACACACCACTACAGCCATCCAACAATAACAACCATACGCCATACTAAACTCACAAATACCATCACTAACACATACAACACTATCACCATCACTAACCATACACACCACTACAGCCATCACAATAACTTCCATTACTACCAACTTCCATTTAATACCACATGGAAAACATCAACATTATCACCAGCGCTTTATTCGTGCTCCTAGTTGTTATTCTTTGTTACTTCTGCCATTTTTTATTGTGTATATAGTATGTAATATATAGTTTTGCGCCTTTGTGTTCTTCAAAGTATGTAATTTTTGTTATGCTAAGAGCGCTGAGTGACTTAGACGGTCACAGTGTTATGTAAATATCACAACTACTACCACCATTATTACTACCATCACAACCACAAGTAACAATCAGAAGCAACACAATATGACAACACCTCAGCCCCAACAAGTAAACCACACACCAGTTGTTAACAAACGTTGCTCCCAGAATCCACAACATGCTGTCATCAATAATATTGACACGCAATGTATCAACCCACGCCCAGTTATTTTAATGCAGGTGTGTGTGTGTGGGGGGGGGCGGGGGTCAACAGTGTATGGAACCTTCCTAGTACCGTGACACTCTGATGGTGCCACTCAAACTGCTGCTTGTCATTACTATTGAGGTGTGTAGTGGCCCTTCACGGAGTGAAATGGATGGGGGGTGAGAATGTGAAGGCCGAGAAACTAGACCTAAGCTACACAAATAACCCGCACTGGTAACACTAACACCTTCGTGTGTTAGTGTGACTAGTAAATGGTTCAAGTCCCCATATAGTTTCTTTCTTCTATTTGCGTATTCCGGTCACGGTATTGTGTCTGTGTTCTTTATAGAAAGATAAAAGGGGTGTAAGTGGGAAAAGATAAAAAAAGGCAAAGACAAGAGGGAAGAGTAGTAAGAAAAGTAGAAGAGAAGAAATAGGGCGAGGAATAGTTGGTTTTAGAGTAGAAAACACACGTAAACCTCGCTTCACCTTCATTATATATCACGTTCTTGTGGGCTGGAACTCGTGGGTCTGGAACTCGTGGGTCTGGAGCTCGAGGGACTGCAGCTCGTGGGACTGGAGCTCGAGGGTCTGAATCTCCTTACCGAGCAAAGACGCCTCAACTCCGTCCGACTCAGCCAGCGATGAAATCCTCATAAAAAAATCCTCTTACTCTACACAATATGACTGTTTATTCGGCTGTAAGTTACGGGTTCTAATATATCAAGAATCTTTAAAATATCTTAATCAAGAAGTGTATGTTTCAGCGTATATACACTGAGATTACTTTAATCTTAGGGATTAAAATATTATTAATACTTTAATCTTAAGAATTAAAATATTCTTGTCTGGCGGTGAAAAGGCTACCGCCAACTTTAATGTCCCTCGTGCAGTCGACAGACTTGAAACCCCATTAACCTCCACTATGCAACGCAGATTTAGTGTGATAATTGAGGTAATGTAGATGAGGCAACATCGTCAACACAGACAACTGTGGAGGCCTGAGGCAGGGGGGGGTACGAGCCAGACAAGAGGCAAAATATTGCCAATACCGTCGTCATTACAACAATATTATGGCGCCATACTAACCCCAGGCACATCATCTCATAGTGTTTCAATATATGTAACGACGGTGGTGGTGGTAATAGTGTTGGTGGTAATAGTGGTGGTGGTAATAGTGGTGGTGATAATGGTGTTAGTATTGGTGGCAGCGCTCTGAACGCACTGACACGCTCACACTGGTATATGGAGCATAATGTTCAAAAAAGCACATTATCAACGGTAACACTGCAAAATTCAATCAAATATCTAAGGTAATCGAACACCGCATTTCACTATATACGCTTGTCCCTTCACCGCTCTCTAGGGGCAATTAAACCTAATGAAGCAAACAACTTCACGCATGCACGCACGAACACACGCGCGCGTGTGTGTGTGTGTGTGTGTGTGTGTGTCTATGGAGAAGTTAAGGAACACACACTAGAATCCACAGGAAGATAGGAAGAAGAAATATGTAATTAACTTTAGTACAAGTCCAAGAAACGACATAGAACGAAAACGAGACGAAATAAAAGATAAAAGTTTAGATTACACAAGACGCAGCATTAAATGATTTCACAGAAGACATTACCAGAGTAAACACACACATGTATGTCGTACACTTACACACCATTCCGCCCACGCCCCCGCCCCCACCCCCAGGTCAATCACCCAGGTCACATCCACTCACCCAGGTCAAAAAATACTACAGTAAAATTAGAAAATAAAACCTGAGCGGTGAAGATATATAAGCACACGAAAGTGCTCAGGTTTTATTTCCTATTTTGACTGATATTTTTCCGTATTTGGAATCATGTGTTTTATTGTGCGCATGGCAACGCAGGCAGCTTTACCTGCATTTCTGTCCTCGTGTTTGGCTTCCAGTGGACTAGTCAAGGAGATTGTCCCCGAACTCTTGAGAGGTGCGGTGGGAGCTCAAGACCCCAGGTTCATTGAAGCAGCCGTGCGGTGGGACACCCTTGCAGCCTCCTCCAGTAGACCAGCTCTCACAAAGAGCACAAACAGTCCCACTGGGACAAACCGATCATGGAAAAAATCGCCAATACAAAGCTCGTCTACTAGCGGTGAAGGCACCACATTCAGATTTCCTTTTAGCTGTTCCCAATTCCTCCCTGGGCACTCGACTCGACCCACAGGCCATTTGGATTGGTGATGCTCTTCGCCTAGCCGCCCCCATACTCACCAAACATAGGTGTATTTGCGGCAGGGCGACGGCTGATCAATTCGGGCTTCATGGTCTCGTGTGTCACACATCAGAAGGGAAGTATGCTAGACGTGACGAGGTCAACGAACGGTCAAAGGGAACCCCAAGTACAAAGGTTTGACGGAAGTGAAAAGCGACCAGATGGAGCCACTATGCTACCCTGGAAGCATGGTAAGTAGATTGCCTGGGACTACACCTGTGCCGCCACATTGGCGGACACCTACTTGCCATACTCTGAAGCTGAACGGGTGGAGCCGTAAGCTACAGGGAGACCCAGAAGACCCGCAAATATGAAGGCCTTTTCCCTTGCTATAACTTCATCCCAGTGGGATCGGAGACCCTTGAAGCGTGGGGCAAGTGTTCTATAAAGTTCCTCAGAGTTGGGTCAAAAACGCATTACAAGAACCAAGGATTCTAGAGCGACCAGCGTCCTCTTTCAGAGACTCAGTGTTGCGATCCATTGGGAAAATGCCTGCAGCATTCTGGGCACACGGTCCACCGCCGGGGAGCTGGACGAAGTATTAGAGATGTAGGAGAAGTTATCTATGTTATTATACACCCTATTGCATTTTTTCAATGCATTTTGTCTTTAAATAAAGTCTACATAGAATATGGAATATAGGGGGTGGTAGAAGACAATATTCAAACAGCTCTGGGAGAACCTTGAGTTTTCCCTGAAATAAGTTTATTTTATTCTCTGAAGATGAGGGTCCCCAGCACATTAACACAGGGTGTTAATGTTGCAGTTTTATAACTGCAGTGTAAGCGCGCCTCTGGCAAGATAGTGATGGAGTGAATAATGATAAAAGTTTTTCCTTTTCGGGCCACCCTGCCTTGGTGGGAGACGGCCGATGTGTTAATAATACATACATATATGGAATGTACGAGAGTATAGTGGTACCAACACTCTTGTATGGGCTTGAAGCATGGGTTGTAAATGATGTAGCAAGGAGAAGACTGGAGGCAGTGGAGATGTCCTGTAAGGGTTTGGTGTAAATATTATGCAGAGAATTCGTAGTGTGGAAATTAGGAGGAGGTGTGGAGTTACTAAAAGTATTAGTCAGAGGGCTGTCGAGGGGTTGAGGTGGTTTGGTCATTTAAAAAGGATGGAGCAAAATAGGATGACTTTAAAGATATATAAATCTGTAGTGGAGAGGAGGAGGGGTAGGGGTCGTCCTAGGAAAGGATGGAGGGAGGGATGTAAAAGAAGTTTTGTGTGCAAGGGGCTTGGACATGCAGCAGTCATGTGTGACCATGTTAGATAAGAATGAATGGAGACGAATATTTTTTGGGACCTGGCGAGCTGTTGGAGTGTGAGCAAGGTAATATTTTGTGAAGGGATTCGTGGAAACCGGTTAGCCAGACTTGAGTTCTGGAGGTTGGAAGTACAATGGCTGCTCTTTAAAGGAGGGGTTTGGGATATTGACTGTTTGGATGACATCTAAACTGTCGTGTGTGAGCGCCTCTGCAAAGACAGTGATTATGTATGAGTGAGGTGAAAGTGTTGAATGATGAAGGTTTTTTCTTTCTATTTGGGTCACCCTTCCTCGGTGGGAAACGGCCGACGTGTTCAAAAAAATAATAATCAATGCAAATAAAACTGGTAGTGGACACACTACATATTGTACACATCTTAGGATACTTCTGGATGCTCAAACTATCTACTGCGGTAACTATTACGCTAGAGTTAGTGTAGCCTCTTGCGTCCTCTTCCAAAATTATGACTTTCCAATAGCTCAGACGGTTAGCTTACCTCGAAAGTCCTACACAACAGTGTTTTCACTCCCTGAACTCTGTGTTTGTGTCCCTCTCTCTTATATACTCACTTTCCTAACACTCACTTGACTTGTCATGTCCAGAAATCATTAAAAGAAGGTTATATCGCCTGTATATTAAGTCCCTCACCTTCGTTCTTATATACTGATTTATTTTTATCTAGGCGGTTTGTAATAGAAACAATATTACACACAATATGATTCTAGCGTCAATTTAAATTATTTTATATTAGGCAGCGAAGATGATCAGTCATGTGTAACTCTGTGACGCTGCTACAACACTGGTTTCTTAATATTTAAGTTTATCAGTGTTTTCCTGTCCTCTCTCACCTTGAGATAACAAACTTTCTTGTAAGAGTTGCATACATCTGTTACCGTCAGTATTGCTTGATTTTAGTTAACATAACCTAAGCTACTGTCAGATACCGCATATAGAGAAATAGATTTAAATGCATACCATAAAACTGGTTGATAAGAGTTTAAAAACCTATCAACTATACGAGTCATTTAAGGCTGTACCTAATCTGCTCACCACCAGTCAAGAAACAATACTTTAATCCATAAAATAAGAATTAAAGTGTCCTATATATATATAATATATATAATATATATATATATATATATATATATATATATATATATATATATATATATATATATATATATATATAATAACTTAGTCTTTTACTTTACGGCGACTAAGGACACGAAAGTAAGTCATATCCGTCCAGTACATTTTGACCTGCCTAGTTTCCAAACTTAACCTAGATTTGTTGATTATTTTAATCGGTTCATCTTTATAAGATAAAGAGTTATCCTACCCCAGCTCATTTCAAAGCTAACTCATTTTTTTCTATTCCAAGTCAGGGTCCTTGGATAAGGTTTGCGCAGTACTCTTACGGGTCTAGCAACAAATCCCTAGCTTGATTCTAGTTCAGCAAGATGCATTAGTTTCTTATTAGTAGTTAAATGATAGCGGTCGGCTCGTCTGAGGGGATTCGGGGTCAATTTCCAGTTGAATGGGACGTATGAGCAAGTTTGCTTACACCTGTCCGTAGTCGTAAGTAGGTACCTGAGTGTTGGTCGACTGTTGTGGGTCGCATTCTGCGGGGTGAGGCTAACTTGCCTTAGAAACAGCTGGATTTGAAATAAACTGAAGTAGGTCAACAAATCTTAGTGTGTATACTGCGAGGAAAAAACTCCACCGGTTTTCGGTATATACCCAACTGGTTCACAAATGAACATCAAAATGAAATAAATATGTACCTTACTATCTCAAAGTGATTCTGGTGACTTCAGACCCATGCATGGGGTGACTCGTAAATATTGTACCATTGTGGTGGTGACTCCAGACCCATACATGGGGTGACTCGTAAATATTGTACCATTGTGGTGGTGACTCCAGACCCATGCATGGGGTGACTCGTAAATATTGTACCATTGTGGTGGTGACTCCAGACCCATGCATGGGATGACTCGTAAATATTGTACCATTGTGGTGGTGACTCCAGACCCATGCATGGGGTGACTCGTAAATATTGTACCATTGTGGTGGTGACTCCAGACCCACTGAATAACAACAAATTTACTACTGAGGTAAAAACATGTTTTACAATAATTCAATTATGCTAATTTCAAATTCATAATTAACCTAACACTAGCAGGCGACAATTAACACTATGCATACACCTAAATTGTGTTAGATATATGCTTGATGTTTTAATATACAGTGCCTGAAAAAATACATTTCACGTATTTTTTATGGTGCTCACGTATTTTTTATGGTGCTCACGTATTTTTTTATGGTGCTCACGTATTTTTTTATGGTGTTCACGTATTTTTTATGGTGCTCACGTATTTTTATGGTGCTCACGTATTTTTTATGGTGCTCACGTATTTTTTATGGTGCTCACGTATTTTTATGGTGCTCACGTATTTTTTATGGTGCTCACGTATTTTTTATGGTGCTCACGTATTTTTTATGGTGCTCACGTATTTTGAGTATTGCTGACGAGGTGACAAAAGAACATGAACACATCTTAATTGTTAAACGTGCTTGATTATTTTTATTAAACCATACCTGAAAAAAACGTCAATTTTGGAACAAGTATACTTAAATTTAATAAAGAATACATACATTTACCTCGGTAGCAGACGAAATATTTTGGTTGTCTGCGATACTGAATATCTCCATAGCAAAGATCTTTCAACCCATATCTGAATATTTACCGAGCCTACGTTGTTTTAACGAGATTTTTAACTACAAAAGATTTCTCTAACCTAACCACTTCTAACTTGTAAGAAAACTTAGAGAGGCATTTGCGTGGCAGGATATGTCAGGCGTGGTGACGGATCCACCTCCCTCCTAGGGAAGTCCACTGATAACACCCTAGCATTTTTCTCCACTCTTTTAATGTTACTACTGACGCTCCCTCAAGTTAACAGTCAAATTTTCGTTGTAATAATCTTAATATTGCTTTATATATATATATATATAATATATATATATATATATATATATATATATATATATATATTATATATATATATATATATATATATATATATATATATATATATATATATATATATTTTATATATATATATATATATATTATATATATTTATTTAAAATGTAATCCACATCAACTGGTAACTATTTATAAATAACACAAATGCAATTGAAAAGTCTTAATATTGTGTTTTCCACCTGAAAGCTTTGGTACAGCTATCAGCTTATCTGGAAGAATATTTCTTACATTCAATACAACACTAAAGTTTTAGAACAATAACAAATAGACTAAAAACTAGTAGTACAAAAATTAATAAGTCTGCATACTATACAAGAGCTCCTGCTAATCTTAATATTATTATAGCTACTACAAGATACATTTTGTAGGCCAACTTTTAAATTCTGAACTATAACCATACGACTTTAATCAAATTTCTTGCTACACGTTATTTAGGTTAGATTGGCGTCTATAGGCGAAATTTAATCAACTGTAACACACCATACCTACAACAAAGGCAATAAAATAAAAGCGACCGAAATTTCTGAAACGAAAAATATAAACGACCCAACACGTTCATGTTAAAATCAAATAATTAAATTTTCACTTAAGTGTCACAGTCCCCAACCTGATGTTCTTAGCCAGTGATATACTGACGATGTTCTTAGCCAGTGATATACTGACGATGTTCTTAGCCAGTGATATACTGACGATGTTCTTAGCCAGTGATATACTGACGATGTTCTTAGCCAGTGATATACTGACGATGTTCTTAGCCAGTGATATACTGACGATGTTCTTAGCCAGTGATATACTGACGATGTTCTTAGCCAGTGATATACTGACGATGTTCTTAGCCAGTGATATACTGACGATGTTCTTAGCCAGTGATATACTGACGTTGATTAGGATAGGCTGTTACAACAATCCTATCTGGGTAACAACATTCCACCTGACGTGTAAAACTTACCAAAACTCCCGCTGATGCTACACAAAAATTGTATAATAGGCTGTGGCATTCTATCAAATACACAAGTGATAGTTATAACATCGATGTGTCTTATTCCCCGAAAGAGTGAACGTTATATAGTCTTTGTATAATGACACTATATAATAGTTTGTGTGTCCATTAACTTAGTCATTATATTTGCAGATACAAATTCGAACTTGTTGCGTTGTTGATGTTCTTGTTCCTGCATTATAATAATATCTTTATTTACTACAAGTACATGTACAATTTATACAGGCCTAGCTGACATTAATGACATACTACTATATAGAAAGCCCTTTGTTATGCAGTGCAGTTCGGGCAAATTAGGTCAGTTTTGTCCCAGGATGCGACTCATTCTGTTCCCAACGGGGCACCGTTGGGAACAGAATGAGTTTACCTCCTGGCCTGTGATAAGTTTACCTCCTGGCCTGTGATAAGTTTACCTCCTGGCCTGTGATAAGTTTACCCCCTGGCCTGTGATAAGTTTACCTCCTGGCCTGTGATAAGTTTACCCCCTGGCCTGTGATAAGTTTACCTCCTGGCCTGTGATAAGTTTACCCCCTGGCCAGTGATAAGTTTACCCTCTGGCCTGTCATAAGTTTACCCTCTGGCCTGTCATAAGTTTACCCTCTGGCCTGTCATAAGTTTACCCTCTGGCCTGTCATAAGTTTACCCTCTGGCCTGTCATAAGTTTACCCTCTGGCCTGTCATAAGTTTACCCTCTGGCCTGTCATAAGTTTATCCTCTGGCCTGTCATAAGTTTACCCTCTGGCCTGTCATAAGTTTACCCTCTGGCCTGTCATAAGTTTACCCTCTGGCCTGTCATAAGTTTACCCTCTGGCCTGTCATAAGTTTACCCTCTGGCCTGTCATAAGTTTACCCTCTGGCCTGTCATAAGTTTACCCTCTGGCCTGTCATAAGTTTACCCTCTGGCCTGTCATAAGTTTACCCTCTGGCCTGTCATAAGTTTATCCTCTGGCCTGTCATAAGTTTATCCTCTGGCCTGTCATAAGTTTCCCCGTGACTGATAAGTTTAACCCTGGCCGGTGATAAGTTTACTCATGGCCAGTGATAAGTTTAACTCCTGGCCAGTGATAGTTTACCCCCGGAGATCCCAGAAATAAACAGTAAGGTTGCCATAAATCAGTCTCACATATACCAATATTTCTGGACTAGGATAACTTAGCCCAGAAAGTACGACACTTTCAACACCAAATGTGCAATAACTTTGGTCTCTACCTTGAAGGGTCACATGCCAGTAGATGACCTCTGGCTTCCTTGGGAGGAGGAAAAGATGCCATAGATTCCTGGATTTATTTAGGTGGATGATTTCTATCAACTACCTAATGATAATTAAGACTACAAGTTATCTGCACACCTCCACTCCAAAACGCTGTAATTTCTGATACAGGAATCATAATATTCACCCCATATACCCTCAGGAATCATAATATTCACTATATATACCCTTAAGAATCATAATTTTCACAATATATACCCTCTCTAAGTACATATATATTAATTGCTGCTCTCTGTGCATACCCATACGAAGATATGCTTAACAATTCGCAAGCGGGCGAAATTATTTACAAACATTATCTCTCAGGCCACAGCAGGAATCGAACCTACACACGTAGTACTTAAGCAGAAATAATGTTTGTAAAGACGGAGATATATTAGTCACAATAAACACCAAGTATCTCAGTTTAACTGAAATGTAAAAGTGATTATAAAACCGACAGACACCTTCACACTGCAATAACAATCGTAATCTACTTCCAACTAGGATATACACTTGTGCTGAAAGTTTAAAGCCGATCTAAAGTTATCGCAAGGAAACCAAAATCGGGAACAGTTTATATAATATTGGGGAAAGTGCACCTGAACATCAACGATAATAATAATAATAATAATAATAATAATAATAATAATAATAATAATAATAATCAGACTAGTCTTTTAATTATATTGATCTAGCCTAATTACCTAAAAAAAGGACCACCTTCATTACACAAGCCAACATGAAATCTAAATTTTGATGTTTTAATGATAAAACCCCAATTCAAGACCGAAAAATAAATGCACTAACGCCTTAATCATACACGGGCCACAAAAACACTCACTTCCTAGACCAATTTTACACCCAGAAAACTGTCTCCTAGACTCGCTTGGTCTCAACCTTCTCAATATCGAACATAATTCAATAAGGACGTCAGTTCCTTAATAAAAAATGATCATTTCGCCCTTCTGGCACCGATAATTTATGACATTTGAAGTTGGTATTTTCACGTTCTCCACATCTGTTACACTAGTGGAAAATTATTATTTGTTCTAGTCTTAACTAATGGTTAACTACTGTTATTACAAGAAAAGTCCTGGTCCTGACAGGCAGTAATACGTATCCCTTGTTACAAGACAATCCTAACATTCAACATTAACATTAATAATTCAACACTAAAGCGACCAGTAGCTTATTGCTATTACGCCCACCCACAACTCCCTCCCTCCCTCCCGATTTTTCTCCGTCTTTACCATCCTTCCTTACATCTCTCCCTCTTGCTTTCTCTCTAACGTTCTGAATAAACTTACTTGTTTCCTTCCTTGTCTTCCCCCTCCAGTCCCTTTCATTTCTTTCTTACATCCTACCGTTCTTTCCTCGCTCCCTTTTCACTTCTTTCCTCCTTCCTCTTTCAGTTCTTCGCTCCCTCCCTCCTTCTTTCCTTCCATTCTTCCTTCCATTCTTCCTTCCCTCCTTCCTTCCATTCCTCTTTCCCTCCTTCCTTCCATTCTTCCTTCCCTCCTTCCTTCCATTCTTCCTTCCCTCCTTCCTTCCCTCCCTCCCTCCTTCCTTCCTTCCTTGCCCCAGGAGTGTGCTTGTCAACGTTCTGTGCCTCATGAGACAGTAAATAAGAATCACTTCCAATACCTGGGAAAACAATTTCCTGGGTTGATACTCTATTACCATCTTCACTCTGATGACAACCACCTGGATAACCAATCACCACCTGTGATGACAACCACCTGGATAACCAATCACCACCTGTGATGACAACCACCTGGATAACCAATCACCACCTGTGAGATCACATGATACCACCTGGATAACAACACCCATATAACCACCTGGATAACCAACTCACCAATGATAACCACCCTGGATAACACCAACTACCACCATGATAACCACCTGGATACACCACTACCATGATACACCCTGGATAACACCAACTACCACCATGATAACCACCCTGGATAACTACCACCATGATAACCACCTGGATACAACTACCACCATGATAACCACCCTGGATACAAATAACCATGTACACCGGATACAACTACCACCATGATAACCACCCTGGATAACACACTACCACCATGATAACCACCTGAACAATACCACCATGATAACCACCCTGGATAACACCAACTACCACCATGATAACCACCCTGGATAACACCAACTACCACCATGATAACCACCCTGGATAACACCAACTACCACCATGATAACCACCCTGGATAACACCAACTACCACCATGATAACCACCCTGGATAACTACCACCATGATAACCACCCTGGATAACAACTACCACCATGATAACCACCCTGGATAACAACTACCACCATGATAACCACCCTGGAACTACCACAAACCACCTGAAAATACCACCATGATAACCACCCTGGATAACTACCACCATGATAACCACCCTGGATAACAACTACCACCATGATAACCACCCTGGATAACAACTACCACCATGATAACCATCCTGGATAACAACTACCACCATGATAACCACCCTGGATAACAACTACCACCATGATAACCACAATGGATAACTGCCACCATGATAACCACTCTGGATAACTGCCAACCATGATAACCCCCTAGATAACTACCATCACCCCTCACCATAATCACTCTAGATAACTACCATTACCTCACTATAACCACCCTGGATAACTACTACCCCCACCGATAACCACCATGTATAACTAACACCACCATTATTATAACAATTACCTTGGATAACAAACAATTACGTATATAATTCAGCGCTTTTTCAGTCTTCTTTGAGAATTCCAGACACATACAAAAAATTTATTGAACCTTTTAAAATTTCCGGCTGCTGCTTCATAAAGAAAACCCTCTCTCATTCTCACTCTCACTCTCTCATTCTCACACTGTCTCATTCTCACTCTCTCTCACTCTCACACTGTCTCACTCTCTCACTGTCTCACTCTCACTCGTATTCTCACACTGTCTCACTCTCACTCGTATTCTCACACTGTCTCACTCACTTACTCACCTGTCTCATCTCCTGTTCTCACACTGTCTCACTCTCACTCGTATTCTCACACTGTCTCACTCTCACTCGTATTCTCACACTGTCTCACTCTCACTCGTATTCTCACACTGTCTCACTCTCACTCGTATTCTCACACTGTCTCACTCTCACTCGTATTCTCACACTGTCTCATTCTCACTCGTATTCTCACACTGTCTCATTCTCACTCGTATTCTCACACTGTCTCATTCTCACACTGTCTCTCATTCTCACACTGTCTCATCTCACTCGTATTCTCACACTGTCTCACTCTCACTCGTATTCTCACACTGTCTCCATCTCACTGTCATTCTCACACTGTCTCATCTCACTCTATTCTCACACTGTCTCATTCTCACTCGTCATTCTCACACTGTCTCACTCTCCTCTATTCTCACACTGTCTCATTCTCACTCTATCTCCGTCTCATTCTCACACTGTCTCATTCTCACACTCTCTCATTCTCACACTGTCTCTCATTCTCACTCGTATTCTCACACTGTCTCTCATTCTCACACTGTCTCTCATTCTCACACTGTCTCTCATTCTCACACTGTCTCTCATTCTCACACTGTCTCTCATTCTCACACTGTCTCTCATTCTCACACTGTCTCTCATTCTCACACTGTCTCTCATTCTCACACTGTCTCTCATTCTCACACTGTCTCATTCTCACACTGTCTCATTCTCACACTGTCTCTCATTCTCACTGTCTCATTCTCACACTGTCTCATTCTCACACTGTCTCTCTCATTCTCACACTGTCTCTCTCATTCTCACACTGTCTCTCACACTGTCTCTCTCATTCTCACACTGTGTGTCTGTCTCTCTGAAATGGAATATTAGCAGCAGACAGATATTCCTGCAAGAGACAGATATTACCTGGATTATGAAGGAACAAGAGCAAAATATAAAAAAAGGAACATGGAAAACTAATAAAGAAACAGAAGAATGGAGAAGACATAAAAGGAGGAAAAGGGAAAAGAGGCATAGGGAACGAGAGAAGAGATAGGTAAAGAGGGAAGAGAGGAAAGGGAGGAAAGACTAAGAGGACAGAATGAGGAAGGTGGGAGGTGAAAGGGAGAGAATACAGGTGTGAGGGAGGACGTAGGGGGTAGGAGTAGGACGTAGGGAGGTAGGACGTAGGGAGGTAGGACGTAGGAGGAGGGACGTAGGGAGGTAGGACGTAGGAGAGAGGATAGGAGAGGCGTAGGAGAGTAGGAGAGACGTAGGAGGTAGGACGTAGGAGGTAGGACGTAGGAGGTAGGACGTAGGGAGGTAGGACGTAGGGAGGTAGGACGTAGGGAGGTAGGACGTAGGGAGGTAGGACGTAGGGAGGTTGGACGTAGGGAGGTAGGACGTAGGGAGGTTGGACGTAGGAGGAGGACGTAGGGAGAAGAGGAGTAGGACGTAGGGAGAAGTAGGACGAGGGAGGTAGGACGTAGGAAGGTAGGACGTAAGGGAGAGTGGACGTAGGGAGGAGGACGTAGGAAGCAGAGGGAGGTAGGACGTAGGAGAGGTAGTGACGTAGAAGGACAGAGGTAGGACGTAGGGAGTAGGACGTAGGAGAGGTAGAGACGTAGGGAGGTAGGACGTAGGAGAGTAGGACGAGAGGAGAAGTGGACGTAGGAGGTAGGACGTAGGAGGAGGACGAGGAAGTAGGACGTAGGAGGTAGGACGAGGGAAGTAGGACGTAGGGAGAGTAGAGGACGTAGGAGGTAGGACGTAGGGAGGAGGACGTAGGAGGAGGACGTAGGAGGCAGGACAGTAGGAGGTAGGAGAGGAGGTAGGACGAGGAGGAGGAGTAGGGAGGAGGACAGAGGAGGACGAGAGGTTGGACGTAGGGAGTAGGACGTAGGGAGGTAGGACGTAGGGAGGTAGGACGTAGGGAGGAGGACGTAGGAGGTAGGACGTAGGAGGAGGATGGAAGTTGGAAAGAAGGATGGAGCAGGAAGAGATCAGGACAACAGATAAAATAGATGAGAGGCAGGAAGTGAGGGAAAGATGAGATCAAGGGAAGGAGGAGACAGTAGGAGGTAGGACGTAGGGAGGTAGGACGTAGGGAGGTTGGACGTAGGGAGGTAGGACGTAGGGAGGTAGGACGTAGGGAGGTAGGACGTAGGGAGGTAGGACGTAGGGAGGTAGGACGTAGGGAGGTAGGACGTAGGGAGGTAGGACGAGAGGAGGACGTAGGGAGGAGAGTAGGACGAGGAGGTAGGACGTAGGAGGCAGGACGTAGGGAGGTAGGACGAGGGAGGGAGGAGAGGGAGGTAGGACGTAGGGAGGAGGACGAAAGGGAGGTAGGACGTAGGGAGGTAGGACGTAGGGAGGTAGGACGTAGGGAGGTGGACGTAGGGAGGTAGGACGTAGGGAGGTAGGACGTAGGGAGGGAGGATGGAAGTTGGGAAAGAAGGATGGAGCAGGAAGAGATCCAAGGACAACATAGATAAAATAGATGAGAGGACGGGAAGTCTGAGGGAAAGATGAGATCAAGGGAGAGGAGGGAGACAGGGACTGACGGAATGATAATAATAATCCATATCTTGCGCTGAATAACACATGGGTTTAGCGCTTAACATGAATATAATAGTAATAATAATAATAAATTAACTCATAATATTAGTACGCAGTAATCAACTCAAAAAAAAATAGTCCACACAAAGATGTATATACAAAGATATATATATGACTCACAAAATCGTAACACGATTGCAAACAAACCAGGGTACGGGTGGGACTCGAACTAGCGGCAAGTGAGCCGTAAAACTCACTTTTTATAAGTTCGAGCCCCACCCGTACCGTGGTTTATGTTCAAGCAAGCCAGCTTTGTAACATGAAAGAAAAACATATAATTCCTCACTGATATGACGACAGACCACACATCAGCGCCAGCAAGTTTCCATACGACCGTTGTGAATGTTTTTCGGCAGGGCAGCGACGTTCTGCTTTGAGACGCACATTTTCTCCTCTAATAACATGACATCATCATTCACAGAGCCGCTGACATCATGCATATCGACGGTTGTCAAGAATAAATTATTTTTAAGAAAATATAAACAATTACGCTGGTTGTCCAAGGTATTTTGTTATCTTTCAGGACGCGGATATTATCGTACAAGTTCAGTGCATTTTCCGGAGCAGCGAACATCTGTTGTAGGGGAGGTAGATTATTATTATTATTATAATCAAATAGAAGCGCTATGGGAAGGTAGAACATCGTCCTCGTACATCTTCATTGCTTCGCTCAATTATAAATTAGATTTGGGCCTAGGGTGGCTCTCAGCGTATTTTACGAATTCAGCGATATAACAGTCCAACTCTCTTCTGATTTCAGCTGGAGATGGTTTATCAAAGACTTGGTTTTCGTCCATGGTGGCCACGATCACCTCACGAATTTGTCAACGTGTTCAAATATTACTCAAGACTGATGCCAAGATTTTGCTTCAAATTTAAAATACAGTGCAGAAACACCTATTAACGTTAGTATATGCTGTTGTATAATAAGAGGCTACGACATGTTACTAGTGTAGTGAAGGTTACTAGTGTTGTGTAGTGAAGGTTACTACAGTGTTGTGAAGGTTACTAGTGTTGTGTAGTGAAGGTTACTACAGTGTAGTGAAGGTTACTAGTGTTGTGTAGTGAAGGTTACTACAGTGTTGTGTAGTGAATGTTACTACAGTGTTGTGTAGTGAATGTTACTAGTGTTGTGTAGTGAAGGTTACTAGTGTTGTGTAGTGAAGGTTACTACAGTGTTGTGTAGTGAAGGTTACTACAGTGTTGTGTAGTGAATGTTACTACAGTGTTGTGTAGTGAAGGTTACTACAGTGTTGTGTAGTGAATGTTACTACAGTGTTGTGTAGTGAATGTTACTACAGTGTTGTGTAGTGAATGTTACTACAGTGTTGTGTAGTGAATGTTACTACAGTGTTGTGTAGTGAAGGTTACTACAGTGTTGTGTAGTGAAGGTTACTACAGTGTTGTGTAGTGAAGGTTACTACAGTGTTGTGTAGTGAATGTTACTACAGTGTTGTGTAGTGAATGTTACTACAGTGTTGTGTAGTGAATGTTACTACAGTGTTGTGTAGTGAATGTTACTACAGTGTTGTGTAGTGAAGGTTACTACAGTGTTGTGTAGTGAATGTTACTACAGTGTTGTGTAGTGAATGTTACTACAGTGTTGTGTAGTGAAGGTTACTACAGTGTTGTGTAGTGAATGTTACTACAGTGTTGTGTAGTGAAAGTTACTACAGTGTTGTGTAGTGAATGTTACTACAGTGTTGTGTAGTGAATGTTACTACAGTGTTGTGTAGTGAATGTTACTACAGTGTTGTGTAGTGAATGTTACTACAGTGTTGTGTAGTGAAGGTTACTACAGTGTTGTGTAGTGAAGGTTACTACAGTGTTGTGTAGTGAATGTTACTACAGTGTTGTGTAGTGAAGGTTACTACAGTGTTGTGTAGTGAAGGTTACTACAGTGTTGTGTAGTGAATGTTACTACAGTGTTGTGTAGTGAATGTTACTACAGTGTTGTGTAGTGAATGTTACTACAGTGTTGTGTAGTGAATGTTACTACAGTGTTGTGTAGTGAATGTTACTACAGTGTTGTGTAGTGAATGTTACTACAGTGTTGTGTAGTGAAGGTTACTACAGTGTTGTGTAGTGAAGGTTACTACAGTGTTGTGTAGTTAAGGTCACTACAGTGTTGTGTAGTGAAGGTCACTACAGTGTTGTGTAGTGAATGTTACTACAGTGTTGTGTAGTGAATGTTACTACAGTGTTGTGTAGTGAATGTTACTACAGTGTTGTGTAGTGAAGGTCACTACAGTGTTGTGTAGTGAAGGTCACTACAGTGTTGTGTAGTGAAGGTCACTACAGTGTTGTGTAGTGAAGGTCACTACAGTGTTGTGAAGGTCACTACAGTGTTGTGTAGTGAAGGTTACTACTACAGTGTTGTGTAGTGAAGGTCACTACAGTGTTGTGAAGGTCACTACAGTGTTGTGTAGTTAAGGTCACTACAGTGTTGTGTAGTGAAGGTTACTACCGTGTTGTGAAGGTCACTACAGTGTTGTGAAGGTCACTACAGTGACCGTGACTGGGTCACGGTCAAATATACTCACACTTGATAAAGATCAGGTTTAAACGGAAATTATACGAGCTGAAACAAGTTCGTATTGTGTGTGTGTGTGTGTGTGTGTGTACTCACCTAGTTGTGGTTGCAGGGGTCGAGTCCCAGCTCCTGGCCCCGCTACTCTGTCACTCTTCCCGCTCCATGAGCTTTATCATACCTCTTCTTGAAGCTATGTATGGATCCTGCCTCCACTACATCCCTTCCCGTGTGTGTGTGTTTTCACATATAGTTTCAAATCATTATCATTATTTATCATCTTCTGTCTTTCCCGTCTCTCTCTCTCAAGTAATTGCTACGACCTACTAAGAATCTCGCCCAGAGGTATGCACAACCATCAACATGGCGCCACTAACCGACCGCTCAAACGCACAAATTATCACCAACGCCCACAAAGACGAATATAAAAATCATCGCCCAATAATTCCACCGTAAAACTAATTACTGGAGCGAGGTTGCTGGCTCGACCAATAGGAAAAAAAGAGGGTGGATGCACAAGAAATGTGATTGGCTGCTGGGTTATCGCTGTGTTTTCACCGAGTCTCGAACGTAGGAAGTGACGTCAAGTGTCAATAAAACAAATCTTATTGGTCGATAGTTATTATTATTATTATTAGCAAGTTAAGCTATATATATTTAATTTAGTTACAGATCTGAAGTTACTGATATTTATGTTGTTATTATTGCCAGTAAGAACCATATGCAAGTTGGTCATTACTTTACAAGTCATAATCGCCCATAAGACCTGACTGCCAATTTTATCTCACTAACAACCTGCTGATCACCAATAACATCTCATTTACAACTCTATGTCATAAACACACACACACACAGAGGCGCATAATGTGGATGTTTGAACTTCAAACATACAGGCGTACGTGTGTGTATGCTTGAGTTTCAAACACACACACACACGTGTGCGTGTGTTTGCTTGAATGTCAAACATACACACACACTGGCGTACGTGTGTTTGCTTGAGTTTCAGACACCACAAAAATGAATATATCAAGTTAAGGAGAATGAAACGTCTTAAAAATACTGACAAAACCAAATCGGACCGACAGCTATTTAAACTAAATAAACAAACATAAATAAATAAATAATATATATATATATATATATATATATATATATATATATATATATATATATATATATGTCGTGCCGATTAGGTAAAACTGGTCAATTAGCAAGAACTCATTTAAAATTAAGTAATTTCTAAAATTTTCTCTTATACGTTTAAAGATATATTTTTTTCATTTATATTAATGTAAGAATTTATAATTTTGTACCAAGAGAAACTTTGAAAACCTACCTAACCTTATTACAACAAGCGCAATTTAATTTAGCCTAACCCATCTAAATATATTTTAGATACGTTAACATTAATTTAATAATAAACAAACACAATGAAATATATTTTTTTCGTTATGTTCAGAATGATTTTGGCGAAATTATTGCATATACAAATTTTCACTTGTCTTATATGGCAAGGTGAGCGTTGCTATTTAAGCCAAAATCGCAAGTTTTACCTAATCGGCACGACATTTTAAAAAAATATATATATATATATATATATATATAATATAATTGGTCCTAAAATTTTCTCTTATACGCTTAAAGATATTTTTTTTCATTTATGTTAATGTAAAAATTAATAATTTTGTACGAAAAGAATCTTAGAAAACTTGCCTAACCTTATTATAACAAGCGCAATTTAATTTAGCCTAATCCAACTAAATATATTTTAGATAAATTTAAAATAATTTAATAATAACCACAATAAAATATATTTTTTTCGTTAGGTTCAGAATGATTTTTGCGTAATTATTGCATACACAAATTTTCGCTTGCCTTATTCGGCAAGAAGAGCCTTGCTATTTAAGCCAAAATCGCAAGTTTTACCTATTCGGCACGACATATATATGAGAAAACACTAAATCAGAAACAGCGCCAAAATCATCTAATCTGAAAGAAATGATTCAGATATAATAAATGAGGTTTCAGTGTTCACTGGAGACGATAACTTCCCAGAAGAAATTATTACTACAGAGTTTGAACATAAACATCACAGTTAAGAAATGAAGAGAAATAGATGAAGAAGGCACATATGACACTCGGGTATCTTTACTGTCCAGAAGTTTCGCCAAATATTGGTTTTATCAGTCCAATAAGGAGAAAAATGTTGGAGCCGATGAAGACGCTAAGTAGTAGTTTGAGGTGATCAGTCCCTTAACCTTGAGTCTGTTGAAGACTGTGCAAGAAGTGTTTTGTATACCATTTATATATTAGAATAGAAACACCTGAGCTCCTTAGTGCCTTCACCTACACTGAAATCTCCAAACAGCCACCTGGTAAGAGTAAGCTCTGAACGAAGTAAAGACTAAAACAGAATACTTGTACCGCAAAAGATAGTTTTTTGTATCCTGGCTTTATAAACAGTATCGTCTAGCAACTAGAGAACCGACATAGTCTAGCTTAAAGAGCTTCTTTGGATAACCGAGAATACGTCTAGCTAAAACCAGACAATATCGTCTTAGGCTTTATAAAACCAGAAATACGCTAGGCTTATAAAACCAGACAATATCGTCTTAGGCTTTATAAAACCAGACAATATCGTCTTAGGCTTTATAAAACGACAATATCGTCTTAGGCTTTATAAAACCAGACAATATCGTCTTAGGCTTTATAAACCAGACAATATCGTCTTAGGCTTTATAAAACCAGACAATATCGTCTTAGGCTTTATAAACCGACAATATCGTCTTAGGCTTTATAAAACCAGACAATATCGTCTTAGGCTTTATAAAACCAGACAATATCGTCTTAGGCTTTATAAAACCAGACAATATCGTCTTAGGCTTTATAAAACCAGACAATATCGTCTTAGGCTTTATAAAACCAGACAATATCGTCTTAGGCTTTATAAAACCGCGCAGAAGAAATGGGAAGGTAGTCTTATGGATAACAGCAACTCTTGTGCCAAGATTAAAAAACACCACTATGACGGCAGTTTAATATAATCACATCTCACTAAGAAGGTTTCTCTAGAAATAATTTAAAAAAAACTGTTAGAAATAAGTTGATAAAATACCCGTAGAGCAGAAACCTGCTGTTAGACACAATTTATATTTCAAATCATCAAAATCCTGTGTATATTAAGTCCACCAAGCTATACATCGTAGGCAAAAAAAAAAAAAAAGGTAATAACTTCGTGGGCAAAAGGGCAGGCACAGCGCCAGGGAAGAAAACTGACATGGGCCACTTCAAAAAGATCTCCCAGTGTATCTACTTGGACAGAGACCAGACAAAACAAAACCTAAAAACCCCAGCTCATGAACCAACACAATAAAACCACAACAAAACGAAGAACAAACCAACAAGTACACTCAAAGGAAAACATTTACCCTGGCAAACAATACGTTTATATAAATGTAAATACTAAAAACAGCATTTCTAAAAATTTGCTGCACCAAATTCCACAAAGACTGTGCGAAGTATAAATACCTTTTTTATACAGTAAATACAGGAATATTACAGCAAACCACCAGTACGAGGAGAAGCCAGGGAGAAATGTATTCCTTAAAAAACATCAAGCTAAATAAATTGGCCCCAATACACGAAAATCTGCATAAACATTTCCTGTTTGAGAGGGGGGAGGGGAATGGTGGGGGCGCAGGTTGACAAATGGTGAAGAGGGAGGGGGGGGGGTGTTGGAGGCCAGGGACAACCAAGGTAATATAAGATCACACATTAATAACTAAGAAACTCAAGGGACCTATACCTGGTAATGGGTTTTTTACTTTTAATGTGAACTTTTGTGGGTGTCCAGAGCTGGAGCTGCTATCTACTGTAAAGTAAGCAGAGCAGAGCAGCAAGGAAGACAAAAATATGCACCACGTAAATGTACGTCAGGGTGGAGGAAGCATTCATAAACACGCTCATTACTAACTCTAAAACCCTGATGATATGTTATGAGAGAGAGAGAGAGAGAGAGAGAGAGAGAGAGAGAGAGAGAGTGTGTTTGTTGCTAAGACAGACGAGACAGACTCAAGCAGCGCTGGCTGTCGATTTTATGGGAGGTGCTTCACAATAATCACCCACCTGACTTCATTGATTTATACATCCATACTGCTTAATTATTTAATTATGGAGCGATTATGTCAAGAATCTACTCCAAATTATGGGTCACATATAATTTACATTAAGATTTATACTGCATCAGTTATCAGAGGTGTATTATAAGGGCTGGCAGCGGGGTGATGGGATGACTTAGAAAAACAGCGTTTGTTTACCTTGTGGAGGGAGAGGTATAACCATTATAAAATCAGTTGATCGCCCTAGTTAACATTATGGAGAGGGAAGGAGGGTGCACGGTCTGAAAAATGAGGTGATGGACATGGTTTACGTCATGGTGGGGAGGAATGGCTGATGTAGGTGATGTTTAGGATCTATGGCGGCAGAGGTAAAAATATCTCTTAGCTCGAAATGACTTGACACTGATCTGTGCCTTTGATCTCTCGTGAGACTGACCTGTGCCTGTGACGTCTCGTGACTGACCTGTGCCTGTGACCTATGGTGACCTCATGAGACTAATCTGTACTGTGACCTATGGTGACATCATGATACTGACCTGTGCTGTGAGGTGTATCAGCAGTGGAGGGGTGGGTGAAGAAGCCTCAACCACCTATCTGCAAGCGAGAGAAGACACAATAAGACAAAATAACATATTATCTATATACTATCTCAACCAAATTCGACCATAAGTTATCAACACTAGGAAGGAGTTAGGAAGCCAAGTATCCCCTAAATATATTGGAGTACTCATAAAGGTCGAACCTTCCAGTGATATGCAAAATTAGCCTTTACGTATTAAAATAATATATAGTATGGGTTAGCATAACTCCACTAAATATACCACACGCGCACGCGCGCACACACGCAGAATGTTTCAGAGATGTGACACAGCAACAAGGGGTCAAAAGTGGAAGCTGAAAACTCAGATGAATCACAGGGATGTTACGAAGTACTTCTTCAGTCATAGAGTTGTCAAAGAAGTGGAACAATCTGGAGAGTGGTGTAATGGAGGCAGGATCCATACACAGCTTTAAGAAGAGGTATGATAAAGCTCATGACGCAGGGAGAGAGTGGACTTTGTAGGGACCAGTGAAGAGGTGGGGCCATGAGCTATGACTCAACCCCTGCTACCACAATTAGGTGAGTACACACACACGCCAGTAGCGGACACTGCCCACACACACACACACACGCCAGTAGCGGACACTGCCCACACACACACACGCGCCAGTAGCGGACACTGCCCACACACACACACGCGCCAGTAACGGACACTGCCCACACACACACGCGCGCCAGTAGCGGACACTGCCCACACACACACACACGCGCCAGTAACGGACACTGCCCACACACACACACACACACGCCAGTAGCGGACACTGCCCACACACACACACACGCGCCAGTAACGGACACTGCCCACATACACACACACACACGCCAGTAGCGGACACTGCCCACACACACACACACACACACACGCCAGTAGCGGACACTGCCCACACACACACACACGCGCCAGTAACGGACACTGCCCACCCCACACACACACACGCCAGTAGCGGACACTGCCCATACACACACACACGCGCCAGTAACGGACACTGCCCACACACACACACGCCAGTAGCGGACACTGCCCACACACACACACACACGCCAGTAACGGACACTGCCCACACACATACACACGCGCCAGTAACGGACACTGCCCCCACACACACACACGCGCCAGTAACGGACACTGCCCACACACACACACACGCGCCAGTAACGGACACTGCCCACACACACACACGCCAGTAGCGGACACTGCCCACACACACACGCCAGTAACGGACACTGCCCACACACACACACACGCGCCAGTAACGGACACTGCCCCCACACACACACACACACACGCGCGCCAGTAACGGACACTGCCCCCACACACACACACACACACGCGCGCCAGTAACGGACACTGCCCCCACACACACACACACGCGCCAGTAACGGACACTGCCCACACACACACGCCAGTAGCGGACACTGCCCACACACACACACACACCTCAAGCATCACGACCCGCCTTTGATTGCATTCTGCTTAATGAATTTCCAACACCTCGGCTGGGTGTATGAACCCAGAGGTGTATATCTCTGTGTAGGTACACTCTGTATCTCTCAGTGTAAACACAGCGAGGTATGTATCTGTATATAGAGAGACGTGCATTTCGGCGTATATACCCTGTGATGTGTATCACGATCAAAACAATGTAATGCCCATAAGCTGATTAATAAGACATACATCTGAGACCCTTGAGGATCTTTGTCTCCTAGAAGTGATGAAGGTCCTACCACCAAAACGTTTCCTAATATATATGACCTAGTTTTTGTTCATGTGTCTTTCTAAACCTCCGTTGAGGAGTAACTAGAAGGTTCAAACATCTAAACTGCTTCACTAGAAGGTTCAAACATCTATACTGCTTCACTAGAAGGTTCAGACATCTATACTGCTTCACTAGAAGGTTCAGACATCTATACTGCTTCACTAGAAGGTTCAAACATCTATACTACTTCACTAGAAAGTTCAAACATCAATACTGCTTCACTAGAAGGTTCAAACATCAATACTGCTTCACTAGAAGGTTCAAACATCAATACTGCTTCATTAGAAGGTTCAAGCATCCACGCTAGCCAACTTACGAGCTTCAGTTGTTTGCGTTCAGGTCGAATATTTCTTGTTTGCACACTTTTGAGCTAAAGAGCCACTTACACGTATATCTCGTCTTAGAGCAGAGTGGGTTAGTACCCCTCACGTGGAGATACATAAACGAGACCCGGTGTCGTATATCTCTCTCTATACAGGACTGGGATGGTTCGTGTCACCCAGGAACAAGGTAATGAAACTCGTATATTTGGGTTTGGTCACATATTAGACGGGCAGTAGAGTTTGGCGGCAATATTGTTGCCTATGTTCTCATTTCTTTATACAGCTATGGCCGATATTTTCCTAGCCTCATAATTTTTATAAAAAAAATGTTAAACCTTTTTTATTTTTGTTGCGCAAATATACATTAATCGTAAATTTGTTAGACATTGCTATATATACATGGTGAGAAACTTATAGGCCCGTATTTATCACCATAGATGAAGTTAATACTTATAGCGTAATACTTTGAGGAACACTTGACTGAGGCCTCACTGGTTCCAACCCATCCTTGCAACATCGGTGAAATGCACTTTTATATAGACTGTGTAATTAAAAGGTATTATAAAAGTTTACACGAAGTGTTCAGAAATTGACGTTGAGAATCACTTATGAAACTGCTCGTATTATAATAAGGGGAGGTTTATGCCTCACGCACAGCATCATCGTGGTCCACTAAAACCAACACTCGCACCTCGACTACTGCTATTTGTGGCACTACAGCAGCTGGCACAATCACATTGTGTGCACTCAGTGCAAGATAAACTTGAGGCCTCCTCACCGCACTGAAAATAGAATAAGATTGGCCGTGAAGGCAGCTTAGAAACTATGCGTTCCTCACCAGGGGAAAATATTCAACATAAACACAACACTGCTGTGTACATTAACACAAGCACCCTGTGTTGTGTACAAACATTAACAAGCACCCTGTGTTATGTACAACAGTAACAAACGCCTGTGTTCTGCACAACAGTAACAAACACCCTGTGTTTTGTACAACAGTAACAAACACCCTGTGTTTTGTACAACAGTAACAAGCACCCTGTGTTGTGTACAACAGTAACAAGCACCCTGTGTTGTGTACAAACATTAACACAAGCACCCTGTGTTCTGCACAAACATTAACACAAGCACCCTGTGTTGTGTACAATAGTAACAAGCACCCTGTGTTGTGTACAAACATTAACACAAGCACCCTGTGTTCTGCACAACAGTAACAAACGCCTGTGTTCTGCACAACAGTAACAAACGCCTGTGTTCTGCACAACAGTAACAAACGCCTGTGTTCTGCACAACAGTAACAAACGCCTGTGTTCTGCACAACAGTAACAAACGCCTGTGTTCTGCACAACAGTAACAAACGCCTGTGTTCTGCACAACAGTAACAAACGCCTGTGTTCTGCACAACAGTAACAAACGCCTGTGTTCTGCACAACAGTAACAAACGCCTGTGTTCTGCACAACAGTAACAAACGCCTGTGTTCTGCACAACAGTAACAAACGCCTGTGTTCTGCACAACAGTAACAAACGCCTGTGTTCTGCACAACAGTAACAAACGCCTGTGTTCTGCACAACAGTAACAAACGCCTGTGTTCTGCACAACAGTAACAAACGCCTGTGTTCTGCACAACAGTAACAAACGCCTGTGTTCTGCACAACAGTAACAAACGCCTGTGTTCTGCACAACAGTAACAAACGCCTGTGTTCTGCACAACAGTAACAAACGCCTGTGTTCTGCACAACAGTAACAAACGCCTGTGTTCTGCACAACAGTAACAAACGCCTGTGTAGTATACAACAGTAACAAGCACCCTGTGTTCTGTACAACAGTAACAAACGCCTGTGTTGTGTACAACAGTAACAATTACCCTGTGTTCTGTACAACAGTAACAAGCACCCTGTGTTCTGTACAACAGTAACAATCACCCTGTGTTCTGTACAACAGTAACAATCACCCTGTGTTCTGTACAACAGTAATAATCACCCTGTGTTCTGTACAACAGTAACAAGCACCCTGTGTTCTGTACAACAGTAACAAGCACCGTGTTCTGTACAACAGTAACAAGCACCCTATGTTCTGTACAACAGTAACAAGCACCCTGTGTTTTGTACAACAGTAACAAGCACCCTGTGTATTGTACAACAGTAACAAGCACCCTGTGTAGTGTACAACAGTAACAAGCACCCTGTGTTCTGTACAACAGTAACAAGCACCCTGTGTTCTGTACAACAGTAACAAGCACCCTGTGTTCTGTACAACAGTAACAAGCACCCTGTGTGTACAACAGTAACAAGCACCCTGTGTTCTGTACAACAGTAACAAGCACCCTGTGTTCTGTACAACAGTAACAAGCACCCTGTGTTTGTACAACAGTAACAAACACCCTGTGTTTGTACAACAGTAACAAGCACCCTGTGTTCTGTACAACAGTAACAAGCACCCTGTGTTCTGTACAACAGTAACAAGCACCCTGTGTTCTGTACAACAGTAACAAGCACCCTGTGTTCTGTACAACAGTAACAAACACCCTGTGTTTTGTACAACAGTAACAAACACCCTGTGTTGTGTACAACAGTAACAAACACCCTGTGTTGTGTACAACAGTAACAAACACCCTGTGTTGTGTACAACAGTAACAAACACCCTGTGTTGTGTACAACAGTAACAAACACCCTGTGTTGTGTACAACAGTAACAAACACCCTGTGTTGTGTACAACAGTAACAAACACCCTGTGTTGTGTACAACAGTAACAAACACCCTGTGTTGTGTACAACAGTAACAAACACCCTGTGTTGTGTACAACAGTAACAAACACCCTGTGTTGTGTACAACAGTAACAAGCACCCTGTGTTGTGTACAACAGTAACAAGCACCCTGTGTTGTGTACAACAGTAACAAGCACCCTGTGTTGTGTACAACAGTAACAAGCACCCTGTGTTGTGTACAACAGTAACAAACACCCTGTGTTGTGTACAACAGTAACAAACACCCTGTGTTGTGTACAACAGTAACAAACACCCTGTGTTGTGTACAACAGTAACAAACACCCTGTGTTGTGTACAACAGTAACAAACACCCTGTGTTGTGTACAACAGTAACAAACACCCTGTGTTGTGTACAACAGTAACAAGCACCCTGTGTTGTGTACAACAGTAACAAGCACCCTGTGTTGTGTACAACAGTAACAAACATCCTGTGTTGTGTACAACAGTAACAAACACCCTGTGTTGTGTACAACAGTAACAAACACCCTGTGTTGTGTACAACAGTAACAAACACCCTGTGTTGTGTACAACAGTAACAAACACCCTGTGTTGTGTACAACAGTAACAAACACCCTGTGTTGTGTACAACAGTAACAAGCACCCTGTGTTGTGTACAACAGTAACAAGCACCCCGTGTTTTGTACAACAGTAACAAGCACCCTGTGTTGTGTTCAACAATAACATAAGCATAAAACACGTGCAACACCTGTATATCTGTATTGATACATTTCGCCCACAAGGGGGCGAAATGTATCAATGTATCGAAATCAAATAGAGGCATGAGGACGGAGACTTAAAGTGGAGAGATGCAGCAATTGTATAGGTGGTGAAATGTGGGCGGGACCCACTAGTGGCGGTAGGTCTCACCCAGATAATTTATCAATTCTGTCGCCGACCCACTTTCTTGTGTTTTGAGATACCATCTTGCTGTGTCGCTGTCGTAGTGCCGGCAACACTAAACGAGTCAAATTATAAGGATGACCCATCTCGCTAGATTTTTCCTGAAGAATAACCTAGCAACACCACCCCACCCACAACCAACCAGGCCAGGAGTGAGGGTGGTGTCTAGTAACTAGGAGGGTCAGTAACCAACCAACTAGGCCAGGAGTGGTGTCTAGTAACTAGGATGGTCAGTAACCAACTAGTCCAGGAGTGGTGTCTAGTAACTAGCATGGTCAGTAACCAACTGGGCCCGGAGTGAAAGAAGCTTCTAGTAACTAGGATAGTCAGTAACCAACCAACTAGGCCAGAAGTGGTGTCTAGTAACCAACCAACTAGGCCAGGAGTGGTGTCTAGTAACTAGGATGGTCAGTAACCAACCAACTAGTCCAGGAGTGGTGTCTAGTAACTAGGATGGTCAGTAACCAACCAACTAGGCCAGGAGTGGTGTCTAGTAACTAGGATGGTCAGTAACCAACCAACTAGGCCAGGAGTGGTGTCTAGTAACTAGGATGGTCAGTAACCAACCAACTAGGCCAGGAGTGGTGTCTAGTAACTAGGATGGTCAGTAACCAACCAACTAGGCCAGGAGTGGTGTCTCGTAACTAGGAGGGTCAATAACTTGCCCCTTCCATCCTTCATCTCATTTACATACAAACAACAAATGGTGGTCATATTTTAACCATTCATTTTCAGTGTTAAAATGCTTGACACCCAGCTTTTACTGACACCCAGCTGTTACTGACACCCAGCTGTTACCGACACTTTTTATTTACACCTGGTTTACTGGCAAGCAGTATACATGAACAACTTTGTATCAAAATATCTGTGCACAACTACAACAATGGTTATTTCGGTGCCTGGGGTGTTGGTATACCAGGAAATTTACAAAATATTTGTTCCTCTTCTCCCGTGATACACTAACAACATTTTCCTGCCATTTTGCAAAAAAACAAATTTGGATAATCCTATTTCATTGTTTGCCGAGATTTTTACCACAAATAATGGTGGGCATCAGTAATACTGAGGTACGGGTGTTTGGGTACGAGTGCCTGTGGGAGTGTTTAAAAGGAGGGTGTTTGGGCGCGGGAATTTGGAGGGGACTCCAGAGAGTGTTTGAGGGTGCTCCAGGGAGAGTTTGAGGGTGCTCCAGGGAGAGTTTGAGGGTGCTCCAGGGAGAGTTTGAGGGTGTTCCAGGGAGAGTTTAATTAAGGGTGTTTGAGGGAGGATGTTTCAAGGAGGGCACTTGGAGAGTGTGCGGGAGGGTGTTTGAGGGAGGATGGTTGAAGGAAGGTGTTTCAGGGAGAGTGTTTGAGAGCTGGTATTTGAGAGCTGGTGTTTGAGAGCTGGTGTTTGAGAGCTGGTGTTTGAGAGCTGGTGTTTGAGAGCTGGTGTTTGAGAGCTGGTGTTTGAGGGCGAGTGTTTGAGGGCTGGTGTTTGAGAGCGAGTGTTTGAGGGCTGGTGTTTGAGGGCGAGTGTTTGAGAGCTGGTGTTTGAGAGCTGGTGTTTGAGAGCTGGTGTTTGAGGGCGGGTGTTTGAGGGCTGGTGTTTGAGGGCGGGTGTTTGAGGGCTGGTGTTTGAGGGCGAGTGTTTGAGGGCGTTTGAGGGCGAGTGTTTGAGGGCAGTGTTTGAGGGCGAGTGTTTGAGGGCGGAGTGTTTGAGGGCGGGTGTTTGAGGGCGGGTGTTTGAGGGCGGGTGTTTGAGGGCGGGTGTTTGAGGGCGGGTGTTTGAGGGCGGGTGTTTGAGGGCGGGTGTTTGAGGGCGGGTGTTTGAGGGCGAGTGTTTGAGGGCGAGTGTTTGAGGGCGAGTGTTTGAGGGCGAGTGTTTGAGGGCTGGTGTTTGAGGGCTGGTGTTTGAGGGCTGGTGTTTGAGGGCTGGTGTTTGCCAACATACACATGGGTGAGGCAAGCATGGCGGACCCAACGCTCGCCAGGTCTGCCAGCTAAGTCAACAATGATGGGGGTAACGACAGTCTGCTGGCTCTTACACAGCTGCTCACTTCATTAATAAAAGTTCAACGACTTGCTCTGAGTCAATTAACGAAAACTCATCTCCCAACTTTGAATACCCAATTCATTTACTATGCATGACTACAAAATCATTACTGAGAATTTAGCAAATTTACATATTTGCTTGTTAAACTACAACTTGTAAAATTATATACTTTTAAATGTTTATTAATCAAAATAACGTCTTACGTGCAGTCTATAGGATTTAACCCTAACACACTAACCTGGCATTAATAATCTATCTAGTCAAACTACTCTTCGCCACCATTAACATTGTAGACAACAGTATCATAAGAAATAATTAAGAGGTGTGATCTCCCACCCAAAAATATCACAGGTGAAGCACTGCCAGAAAGTGTTCGTGTAACTAGGCTTTCCCGCCTTCATGATTTATTTACCAGAACTGGTGGGGTCATCAGCAACTTTGTCCCCCCCCCCTCAACGGAATGAGGAAATGCTTGATAAATGAAAGCTGTCACAGTAAATCTAGGTCATCAGTTGTAGCTTCGTAAACTAACCTCTGTAAATTAAAGTGGGACTAATGGATGTTTTTTATTTCTCTCTCTTAGATCAGGAATTTAAAATGTTTACGTAAGTTAATCTAAAATAACACTATATTTAATTGACTAGTTATAATATACCAATTCAAATTTTTTGCAAGCGATGAAGTTACTAGGATAAGTGAAAGTTATTATTTTCACTTTGTTAAGACAAGTTCATATAACCGTATATTAACTTCTCGTGCCCTGCATTATCTTTTATGATTCACAAAATACCTACTATATACAATAACTCGACCAGTCTTACTAGTTAGTTCTAAGTGAACACAAAAGATTTACTCATACGACTGCTATATCAACTTACATTCTTTAGAAGATTCCCACCAGAGATGGACTATATTTGAACCTATTACTATAGAGCTAAGGCAAGTGCAGACTGAAAAACAACTCTTGTATAAACTTTTGAAGTTGATTTAGAGTATTTGCTCCGGTGATCAGAGGCAGCGACCCCCGCTTGACTGCTCTCACCCGCCCAGCCACCACAATTTATAACTTGGAGAGCATTGGTTGCAACAGCAGCTCAGACACGAGGCACCAGAGAGAAGTGGTTGCAACAGCAGCACCCCAGCTGCAGAAGCAGCACTAAAACGCGGGCACCCAGAGAGAAGCAAAGGTTACATTAACAACAGCAGCACTTAAGACAAGAAGCACCAGCTACAGACACGAATTATAGCATACGTAGCTCTGCTTATAATTTCCAACCCTATAATAAAAAAGGCTATGCACATTTCCAGATAAAATAACTTAAATAATTAATACAACTATAAAAATATTACATTAAAACAAATCTAACAACTTGTCTGGGTTTCCAAGCTATAATATATCAACATGTCCTACCAAAACAATCTAACAGCGTCTTACAATTGGCTTCTAAGTTATGGATTTATCCTAATTTTTTTACCTATCTAGCAAATGAAGGCTGCTATTTAGTTTCCTTACCTTAATTCCATTAGCTAAATCTAACCAAGTTCTTTACCCTAATATCTAAATATTTATTTACACATAAATCTTATTAATCCTAATTTTTCAAAATATGATTTTCAATAGAGAGAGAGAGAGAGAGAGAGAGAGAGAGAGAGAGAGAGAGAGAGAGAGAGAGAGTTTCAAGCCCCGCACATGGGCCAAATTCACACTAACACATTGAAACGGAATTTCCCTGGAGTGACAGTAATGGTAATGGAGTGACAAGGTGGTAATAACGTGGTATGGAGGGTCATATTGTGTCGAGGGTCATACTGTGCATAATGATAATTGTCATGATGCTAAGCGCTATGACGCCCTAATTATTATTATAATCAAATAGAAGCGCTAAACCACAGGGGTCATACAGCTATGACGCCCTAAATGATGACTGATAACGACCAACGTCAGGGTTATGGTAACGACTATGGTTCATGAAAATAATTATCGTGACTATAAAAAATATAAGGTGACCATCGTTGCCATGATGGCCCTGAGAAGTCTTCAAAATAATAGATATTAATGATAAGAGCGAGAGTTCTAAACAAGTTTTAACTTAATCTATCACAATAAATCCGGCTTAATAACGATATAAAATATCTTAACCATCCTAACATAGCATTTATCATAATAAATCCAAGTTAATAACGTTATGACCCCTCCCAACCATCCTAACATAGCGTCATAACGTAATTTATCACAGCATATTGCGAAGTACTTTTTTTTGGCAACAGAGGTATAGATGAGTGGAATTCCAGATAGTCATTAGGGGGAAAGAACTTCGGATAACTTCAAATATAGGTTGGTTGAGTACATGAGTGCGTGTGGGTGGGTGAGTTAATGTGCCTAGCTTGGGCCAACAGGCCTACTGCAACATTCCTTCATTCTTCAAGTCTTAGGCCATACTAACACCACACATCCTATTGAGCGTCCCACACTCACAATTTTCTCAGCATTTCCGAGACAAGAAAAAAATCCCTGCCGACTGCACACCAGGAAAGTAGCTCTTGCCGCCTACTCACCTGGATAGTAGCCCCTGCCGCCTTCACACCAGGAAATTAGCCCCTGCCTCCTACACACCAGGATAGTAGCCTCTGCCTCCTACACACCAGGATAGTAGCCTCTGCCTCCTACACACCCGTGAGTGCAGGGAAGTAGCCATCGCCGCCTACACTCAATTAATTAACCAGGAGCACCAACACTGCGTGGCTACTTATACATGCTACCTTGTAAAATGAATGTCGTTCACACCTATCCCTTCAAGGGAGTGCCTTGATGCTACTCAAGGACTCTGGATCCAAGGAATTTGAGCTACCCTTCCCTTGGGTCAAGCCTATCACCTCCCACACGCTGTTTCATCTTTAAATATTAGCGCTACCTCATCCCAAACTCTACTAGTAATACTATTTTTACTAATACTACAACTAATAATAGTAATGATATAGTTTTTTAACACTTCGGCAGTCTCCTAGAGAGGTAAGGTGACCCGATGTGACACATCCGACTAACCGGTTTCCCTGAATCCCTTCATTAATGTCACCTTGCGCCACACTCCAACAGCACGTCAAATCATAAAAACCACTTGCATCCGCTCACTCCTATCAAACACGCTCACACAAGCCTGTTGGATGTCCACGCTCCTAGCTATCACCTCTGGAGCAATATGGTACATGGTGGTCTCACAGCTAGTTTATGTATATTCATGTTGAAGGAACCTAGCTACCATACACTTGTATATTACATTAACCTAGCTATCATACACTTGTATATTACAGTAACCTAGCTATCATACACTTGTATATTACAGTAACCTAGCTACCATACACTTGTATATTACAGTAACCTAGCTACCATACACGTGTATATTACAGTAACCTAGCTACCATACACGTGTATATTACAGTAACCTAGCTACCATACACTTGTATATTACAGTAACCTAGCTATCATACACTTGTATATTACAGTAACCTAGCTACCATACACTTGTATATTACAGTAACCTAGCTACCATACACTTGTATATTACAGTAAACTAGCTACCATACACTTGTATATTACAGTAACCTAGCTACCACACACTTGTATATTACAGTAACCTAGCTACCACACACTTGTATATTACAGTAACCTAGCTATCATACACTTGTATATTACAGTAACCTAGCTACCATACACGTGTATATTACAGTAACCTAGCTACCATACACTTGTATATTACAGTAACCTAGCTACCATACACTTGTATATTACAGTAACCTAGCTATCATACACGTGTATATTACAGTAACCTAGCTACCATACACGTGTATATTACAGTAACCTAGCTACCATACACTTGTATATTACAGTAACCTAGCTACCATACACTTGTATATTACAGTAACCTAGCTACCATACACTTGTATATTACAGTAAACTAGCTATCATACACTTGTATATTACAGTAACCTAGCTACCATACACTTGTATATTACAGTAACCTAGCTACCACACACTTGTATATTACAGTAACCTAGCTACCACACACTTGTATATTACAGTAACCTAGCTATCATACACTTGTATATTACAGTAACCTAGCTACCATACACGTGTATATTACAGTAACCTAGCTACCATACACTTGTATATTACAGTAACCTAGCTATCATACACGTGTATATTACAGTAACCTAGCTACCATACACGTGTATATTACAGTAACCTAGCTACCATACACTTGTATATTACAGTAACCTATACTGACTGCATTATTCACAGCGAAGGAGTTAATTATAATTAGTATTAATGAATGTTCGGGACTAAATCATTATAAATATGAATTTTCTAGTCATCAACTTGTGTTAGCTGAAAAGCATTTACTGACATCAACAGCACTTGATTTAAACCGTTAGTTCGCGAAATCAATTTTTTTCTCTTCCCCCCACATAGCTAGGAATCGACCTCTGCAGCCATATATATATATAGGTGAAAAACCCACATACACAGTTTTAAGGATACTTACGATGGAGCCCACGACTCAAGAAACGTGAAATCAATCGAATGGGGCCAAGAGGCGAGAGGTCAAGAGTCGAGACTCCTGAACCGTAACCATAAATGAGTACATTCTCATTATCTCTCTCAATCTCCCCTTTCTCTCACTCTCTCCTTTCTCTCACTCTTTCTCTCCCCCCGAGATCTCATTGCGAGTTTAAACGATATCGGATATTGCTGAAAAATGCGTGGGGGACTGTGTTTCTTTTCATGAGGCTGAGAAAAAACGGATTATTCCTACTCAGACTATCAGAATTTTGTTGCCAAATATAATGTTATCTGTCCATTTACTAGTTTAGTATAAGGTAAACTAGAACACAAGTTAGTCAAATTTTCATTATACTTATATTTATATTAACATATATATATATATATATATATATATATATATATATATATTTGTCTCATAAGCATGCAAGATTTCAGGTACATCTTGTTACTTACACTCAGGTCACACTACACATTCATGTACAAGCATATATATACACACCCCTCTGGGTTTTCTTCTATTTTTTACTAGTTCTTGTTCTTATTTCCTCTCTCCATGGGGAAGTGGAACAGAATTCTTCCTCCTTAAGTCATGCGTGTCGTAAGAGGCGACTAAAATGCCGGGAGCAAGGGGCTAGTAACCCTTTCTCCTGTATACATTACTAAATGTAAAAGGATAAACTTTCATTTTTCCTTTTAGGCCACCCTGCCTCGGTGGGAAACTGCCGACGTATGGATATATATATATATATATATATATATATATATATATATATATATATATATATAATATATATATATATATATATATGAGAGATTACAAATCAAAGAGAAGTCTTGTCCTTGTCTTGCAGCAGCTTTGCTTAACCAAGGACTGGTTTAAACAATTATGTTTTACCACTGATTAGTTTAAGTTTTAGCAATGACTAGTTTAAGCGATTAAAATTAACCAGTGACTGGTTTAATAACTAATTTAAGAGTTTCGTTTTACCTGTGGTCTAAGTGACCTAATTTATGTCTGCATAAATAACTCTTTATGATTGTAACCAGATATGAACATGTAAATAGTTAATTACCACTGTAATGTTTAGCAATCAAAACTTTGTGGCCCAGTCCCTGAACCCATTATGTACCTCTGTAATCTTTGGACCACCGCCCACACCATGGGTATGGGCTTCATAATAAAGATATTCAACTAAGAAAACTAAGTTAGTTTTCCCACTGACTAAATCAAGTGTTGTAATTTTTCCCACTGACTTATGAGTTTTAATCTGATAATTAACTTTAATGTTTTCACTTTAACTTATATAAACGTTTAATGTTGGTACTTTGGATTAAGCGATGTTCTTGGTTCTTGTTTGACCTGGTAAAGTTTCACCATAATATTGCCAAAAAGTTTTGTTTTTTTTCCTAACAAGTTCTAAATTTTAACGTTACAGAAGTAGTTTTCTCACCTCTAACTTTCTCTAAATCTTTATTTTTCGCTTGAACCAATCATAAGAACAGCTATGAACAATGCGGTAGGCCTTATGACCCATGTTAATTAAGTCCAACTCACACTAAACTACACCCACTCGTATACCTGTCCAACCTATATTTAAAACTACTCATCTCACCCGAACAACACTACTTTAAAGTTTGTTCCACTCGTCTACAACTCTACTGCCGAACTTGCCTCAAGTTCTTGATTGTAGTCCTTCCACTAATGTTCTAATAAATTTGGATACTTTAACCAAAAACGATATCTACCCACTACTGATGATCGAGACAAGTGACGAACAAGTCAACACATACATGTCACAGGTGTCTCACCTCCCACACGTGTTTAACATGATCGAGACAAGTGACGAACAAGTCAACATATACATGTCACAGGTGTCTCACCTCCCACACGTGTTTAACATGAAATCCAAAATGATATTCAGTGTAATTAAAGCCAAACTAATTTACGTAATTAGTAAAATCAACTACTTCATGTTAATGCTTCTTTTTTCATTAAAACTTCAGCTATAAAATAGTAATAGCTCATATATTTCAGTCACAGAGCTCTACAGGTGAATGGGCATCAGCTGAAATTAGGACAATACACGAAATTTTGGAAAATGGTGTTCCTAATTACTGAAGTACTGAAGTGGCTGGTGCGGTAGCATTATTAGTTAATGGAGCTTAAAGCTGCGTATAATCTCTTCACCACCTTACAAGAAAACCTTAATCCCTAAAATATTATTATTATTATAATCAAAAGAAGCGCTAAACTACAGGGGTTACACAGCAATCCCTAAAATAATAATTAATGAACACTCAACATATACAGCATACGATGAAACACACCTCCCCGTGTATTATACTATGTACAGTGTCATTATTATTATTATTATTATTATTATTATTATGGTGGGAAGCGCCTGGGAAATGGAGGTAGTCAGGTTTCATCCAAGTAGCTCTAATTGATTGAATCGAGAACCTTTTATCAGCATGAAGGTGGTTGTTCTTGAGGGTTGCCCACACATTACTGCACACGTCACCACAATATTAAGACCATCACTGAAACTTCCTTTACTCTCATTACAAATTCTACTGCTAATTACTACTAATGTTTCTGCTACTACTATTATTGCCTCTATACTTTACTATTACCATTAATACTAGCACTATTACAACTACTACTACTACAGTATTACTACTTTTTCCTACTATAGTACCCGGACTAGTACCTATTACAACTAATATTACGTCTACCACAATATTGTACAACTGATAGGAAATCGTAAAATAAAATGGGTCATCTGAATTTGAAAATAAGTTTAGGCTGTGAAGTTAGTTCTGCTGCACCTTCAAAAATACATATTAAATTATTCGTGGAATTTATCAGAAAGTTTTAAACGAAATTCAATTTCGGTTATTTTAGCAACTGTAATATATATATATATATATATATATATATATATATATATAATATATATAAACTTTGTAGTAGTATATATAATTAGATTTTGAAATCCTTCGCAAGCATCCACAAGATTGGTTAAGCTGTAAGAATGTATCAAATACGAGATTATCATCACCGTAAACCAAGCCAGGATATTTTTTCTTGTTTTGTGTTGTGGAGGGTGAGTGGTAGTGGAGGCGAGGCCAGGCAGGCATCTTTAAGGTAACCCTCCCTCACCCCTCCCACTCTTAGCCTGTCAAGTTAACACAATCCCAACACCTTCACACTCAAAATCTGACACTAACAAACTTAACTACTTGATAAATCCTTACCACACAAAATGTTTGCCTCCCATGACATATTCTCCTCTTTGTTCACTTCAAATAAAAAAAAATTCTATATTCACGAGGAAGCGCTAAATTCATAGGGGTTATACAGTGAGTGTGGACTGGGAGGCAGTCTGAGTCAAGGAAGGGCATAGCTACAATTCCTTAAATTAAGAGGCCTCTCCTAGCATCAAGGCATACTCCCTTGAAGGGATCCATTGTCAAATATTTTTAACAATGAAAATAATCACAACATAGATATACTAGCGTCAATTGTGATTTTTCCCTATAATAAATATAATAATGTTTACTTACAAGTCTTCCCCTCCTCTCATACAACTATCTCAAGTTTCCATTCTCAAAATCATTTTCCTCTGCCAGATTTTCCGGGTTCAAACTCCAACCATTTAAACTTTACACTTCATGACGTCTCAGTAGGAGATACAAATAGTTTTCTTATAATCTTTTAACTTTTATTTGGCCACCATTCACAAAATATATTTTTCTAATATAATTTCACCTCGCTGAAATTAAATACGATTATCTTAGCCCCCCACGGAATGTTCGTTTAGGAATTGGACCTAAACTTCCTTATCGTCCAGTCTTCTGTCTCTGCCCTTAATCCAATTAAACATTCCAGTCTCAGACATTCTTTCCTTGCCTTAGGAATGTGTACCATCCCGATCTCAAATCCGAATGTTAGCAAATCTTCCACAATGAAAATATTTTTTTAATCTTGAGATCACATTTTTACCTTATGATCACACAATTTATTCACTCTTCCAAATTACATTTCATAATACCTCGGAGGCCAGTATTAATCAATGTAGAACGCATGCAAAATGTTCTCCATCAACTACACTTGAACAAATACTCTAACAAATGTACTTGACCTTAATTAACGTTTGGTAACACGAAAAGACTTTTCAAAATTGAACCCTAAACATTGGATTCAACGAGGCTAGGGCAGCTCTAGCTTCTAGCGCTGCTACCAAACCTATTATTACACCGCTGAAATTATTCAAGTTACGACAGAGAACTCTTACTCTCCCCCTAATCTTATGTTCGGATAATCTTATGTTAATATAAAATCAAACGCACGAATAAATATAAAATTAAAACCGAAGTTAAATCGCTAAGTAAATAAGGGAAGCAATCATGGTCCATAGCAACACGTAGACAACACACCACCTTTATAAGAATCTCTCATGAAAGGCCCTCGTCAGGAGAACGATTGTAATACTAGTTTTTATTGGCCTCTTGAACCCTGACCCTAAAAACACACACAGGAGCTGTGACTCAACCGCTACAACCACATATAAGTGAACACACACACACGTACGTACGTTTAAAACATATAAATATATGTATATAACTACACACACTTCATACAGAAATCAAAACAAGAATATATGAGACTAATAGAGACCTGGACACACCAGAGAGAGAGTTCTGGTGCGTAATACTGGCCGCACCAACACTGCTCTTGACCATGGAAGAGAATTTAAAATATGTGAAGTAATTCTGAAGACGCGTCGTCAGCGGGACTTAAGCAGGAAGAATGTCTCTCCTGCTGGCAGAGCAACATTCTAGCCCAGTGGTGCAACTCCAATCACTGTGTACAAGTTCTTAAGCAGGAGGAATGTAACTCGTGAAATCAAGCCTGCAGTTACTGTAATATTTGAAACTACTATCAAAACATGCTATAAAGAAATGTAATCTGCTGCATAGGTGATATGTTACCATGTGATATAACACTTGCCTTCATCAACGACAAAACTAAACGCTTGATATTATGTGAAATAATTACCGTTTTGCACCAGAACACTGACTGACCAGGCTGGGGACTCTGTGGTAATCACGTTTGAACCAAAGAACGTGAGCATAGTTCCAATTATTGCTTCAAGATCCATTTACCAGCTCTAAGTAAAGGTAAAAGGCTCTTCATCCAAGGAACCTGACCTATTTTCCTTTTAGATCGAACCTGACTGCTTCCCAGTCTGAAAGCACTTTATGACCCTTACGAATTTACAGTTTCCCCTTGTTGCGTCCAGGGCACTTCTTAAGCCTGTTCCGCCCTGTCTAGCAACACATGAACAGAACTAAATATGTTCTAAACGAAATCATTCAAGGGTTCAACAGGAAGCAAGTTACGACACTTCTTTCCGGTTTTTACTACGTTTCTTAATAAAGCACAGAAGGGTTTTATATTATTTTTTTAAAAGGTTGGATCGTAAAACAGTACTCATTCGAAATTAACACTGGGTTCACTTAATAAGATTGTACACCATATTCTGTCTTGATTATAACAATGAATGGCTCTAATATCACAAGATATTCAATTTATATAATAAAATTCTTTGCTTAACTCAATCCCAATGAGTCAGAAGACATAACACTTCAATAATTCACTCGTACGCTGTAGCGTATCCAGGACGTAGTGTATTCACTACTTTCCCACGATTCGTAACAACTTTCATAACACACTAAGTGGGAGTTGGTACGTTATACGTACCAACGAGTCTGTCTCCAAGAACTTTCTCACCGTCCTCTCTGAACTAATGCCACATAAACACACTCCGTGTAGAGCTAGAGACAATCACAAGTGTCTCAAATACAGCAATGCACACTCCTTCCGAGCAACTTCTGCCTGATACCGTCCAAGGTGCTAGAGGGTCACTAGGGAACCTCAAGTGGGGCCAGAAGGCTAATTCCAATAAGCGAGATGCTTCCCTCACTAAATGTGAGGGTCAACTGCACTATACCAGACGGCCCAGACAGTCACGTCGGACTGAGCGGAGTCGGTGACTAAACGTTAATCGGGTACTTAACAGATGTATCAGTAGTTTAGATCACCGAAACATTCTATCTATTCACGTAGCTAAATAAATTAAGGCCAGATAATATTATCAAGTACAGTTTCTTCATTTTAGCTACTAATGAAGATAAAGATAATATAATATTAAGTGAAAAAGCCAGTAAAACACATACATAATACTTGACCGAGTGGGTCTACAACGAGGCGCGTAACACCCCTTTATAATAATAATATTATTATTAATTATTATTATAATTAAAATACAATAATGATGATAATAATAATAATAATAATAATAATAATAAATGACAGTCTTTAAATTTGAATTATAACCTTTCAAGAGTAGAATATCTGGAGCGACGAAGAAACAATGACGTGATAATTGACCTTACTGAGGGAGAAACATTTTATCGTATATTTTAAACTGCCACGAGCGCAGGGCATTTGCACAAAACCTGTCGGCCGGAGTTGAGGCAACAAAACAAACGCCAGTCAAGAGGGAATAGATTTTTAACGTGATGGAAGCCTCGCCCACTGCCCAAATACTTCCAAAATTTGTGTACTTTGGCCTTAATGACCCTCGTGTAGTAGATAGGTTTTAAACTCGTTGAGCCATCTAACCTGACATTCCTAGAATTTCTAGCCAAGTTGTCATTACTAAATGTTCCTACCAGGTTAATAAATATTAATGATAGGACCATAATAAGATATACCCATCAGGAGTGAGCATCCCTCACTGTACATATATAGGGGTGTGTATCCCTCACTGTACATATATAGGGGTGTGTATCCCTCACTGTACATATATAGGGGTGTGTATCCCTCACTGTACATATATAGGGGTGTGTATCCCTCAATGTACATATATAAGGGTGTGTATCCCTCACTGTACATATATAGGGGTGTGTATCCCTCAATGTACATACAGCGACGTGTGTATTCCTTAATGTACATTACTAAATAACACGCGCATAGGAGTGATAAGCTCACGACGAGGTTTCACTGCGACTTGGACCATTTGGAAACTCATACTAACACAAAAGATGGTAGGCATAATGTTTGTCAGGAAACAGGACAAGTGCTTCCTGACGCGGGTCCTAGTCATATGATGAACCGCTGCTGGAGCTTTTGGTTATCTGACCGAGGCCTTCCGCTGGCTTACCAGTCCACCCCTTTAAAAATTATGGTTATGATTATAACCATTTCATCACATAACACAAAAGAGAGAGGGGGAGCCAGTATATATAGACAAGGGGAACAAGGACGGGACCAAGAGAGGAAGAAGAAAGAGAAGTAGTGGTGAGGATGGAAGTGGAGGTAGTAGATGGCCCTGGCGTCTACTCTATTTCATGCTCTTCTTGTCCTCTCCAGTATTTTGGAGACTGGCCGCTCTCCTGACACTCAAAAAACGCACAAAAAAAGTGCTAGGCTTGCGGACACCAATAATACTCTTTTCTGTCATGCCAGAGATCACAGTTATCCTATTGACCGGTCCTCTGCTAAAACTTCTACCCTTCACAGTCGCCGTCTTGTTGAAGAATCCCTTATACACAACTTTCATTGTATAAATCTTAGTCTAGGCTTTGTCTCTGTAGATGCCTTCCTTTCTCATTTCATTGTCAAGTGCTTCAGACTGTAGAATATTCGTGACCTGACCTGACCTGCCTAGTGTGTTCTGTCCTTCAGTTACCCCACTCCCCCCTGTGTTTTTGCCCTACCCCTTCTGGCCACTTAACTCTCCTCTTTCTTGACCCCACTTTTATTATTACTACTACTACGTATACCACTCCATTTCGACTACCATTGCTATTACCATTACCCTTCACTCCCTTTTCTCTCTTGTGCCACTAACCTACTCTCCCTACTCTTTACTACCACCATTACTTCCACTACCAGCCTTACCACTACTACTTGTTCTTCCTCCTTGGTCCCGTCCCTGCCCCCCTCGCCTATATGTACTGGTTCCCTCTCTTGTGTTAGTGTGACTTTATAAATGGTCCAAATCGGACCGAAACGTCGTCGTATGCGTTTCTCTCCTATGCGGTGGTTATCTGTGTACTGTTCCAGTCAAGGTATTGTGACTTTTTGCTCTTAATGTACATACATCGGTGTTTATCCTACTGTATAAACACCGAGGTATCTGTCCCTCAGTGTATACACACTGAGAATTTACTGCTCTTCCTGTTTTAAGAAATAAATTATTCTTGAATGTCAGGGCACAGGGGAATTGCAACCTCGCGTTCACAATAGGCTGAGAACCTAACAAACTAGCTAACTTTGGAAGTTAGGTGGCTGGGGGGAGCACGTGAGACCTGATCACACAGGGTGACCCGACATAAGGTGACCTAACACAAGTTGTCCCACATAAGGTGACCTAACAGGTTCACCTAACACTTTTATTATTAGTATTATACAGACACCGGGTAAGATCACAATCCTAACTAGGTTAACACGTTTTGTTTTTTTCATAATTATAAAAAATAATGTTATTCAATAAAGCAGGGTCAAATATTATTATTATTATTATTATTATTATTATTATTATTATTATTATTGCACTATTATTTGAATCCTTACAACAATATTTAATTAGAAATAATACTAAAAAATAAAGATTAAACAATTATAGAGAGAATTCACATTTTAATGATTTTATTCGTAAAAAAATGCTAAATTCTTTGCCTGGAGTTTTTGCGGTGATATATGCGGTGATATATGCTGAATTTTGACGAATTATTCGAAAATATTTGGGCAAGGTTCCTTCCAACACTCTGAGTTGAGGCAGCTTATGGGAGGAAATATTCACACTATGGTCCATTGTATCCTCAGTAATGTTGTTTACAGTTCCAAATTAAACACTTCCTTGGTAAGACAAAAATAGTGTTTGTTATTCGTGACTTTATAATGTATATGCGAGTGAAAAGTCGCGGTAATGATGACTTAACAATAAAGCACTGATCGATTTTTGTAGGCAGGAGAAACTGTTGTTAGGGCGAGGCTTAGGGTGATGTTGCTAACGATGTTGACTCTGGATGAATCCTGAAGCCGGCCCTTCTGACCAGCCTCAACCCGGCCCCTCAGTCCAGCCTCGTAACCCCACCCCTCAGTCCAGCCTCGCAACCCGGCCTCCCAGTCCAGCCTCGCAACCCCATCCCTCAGTCCAGCCTCGCAACCCCACCCCTCAGTCCAGCCTCGCAACCCGGCCTCCCAGTCCAGCCTCGCAACCCCACCCCTCAGTCCAGCCTCGCAACCACTCAGTCCAGCCTCCAAGCCTCCAGTCCAGCCTCGCAACCCGGCCTCCCAGTCCAGCCTCCAACCCCACCCCTCAGTCCAGCCTCGCAACCCCACCCCTCAGTCCAGCCTCGCAACCCCACCCCTCAGTCCAGCCTCGCAACCCCACCCCTCAGTCCAGCCTCGCAACCCGGCCTCCCAGTCCAGCCTCGCAACCCCACCCCTCAGTCCAGCCTCGCAACCCCACCCTCAGTCCAGCCTCGCAACCCGGCCTCCCAGTCCAGCCTCGCAACCCCACCCCTCAGTCCAGCCTCGCAACCCCTCCCCTCAGTCCAGCCTCGCAACCCCACCCTCAGTCCAGCCTCGCAACCCCACCCCTCAATCCAGCCTCGCAACCCCACCCCTCAGTCCAGCCTCGCAACCCCACCCCTCAATCCACCCTTGCAACCCTGCCTCCCCTCTACCAGCCTCGCAACCCCACCCCTCAGTCCAGCCTCTCAACCCCACCCCTCAGCCCAGCCTCTGTAAATACCTTCCCACATTTCACTAACGTTCCAATATATTACATAGATTGTAAATATCTCCCAGAAGAATTAAGGTCACAATAGGCTAGCTAGAACAACACTCACATAACCAACAATTTACGTCTAGATGAGACACAAAGATGACGTATAGTGCCTTCTCTAGTGTACTCACCTAATTGTGGTTGCAGGGGTCGAGACTCAGCTCCTGGCCCCGTGTGTGTGTGTGTGTGTTAGATAACTCACGAATTTTCACACATACCAAAAAGTGTTCTACTTAACACTTCGCTAAGTTAATTTTTTTAACTACTCATTTTACGTGGCAATAACGAACTAATGTTTGGATTATTACTACATATTTATATTAATTAAATACTTGTTTATTTTTTTTATTTTTTGTTTATTTTATAGAGAATTTGATTAAAGTTAACGACGTACAATTTTTTTTATTGGAAATGTTAATGAGGCAACAATTTTTGTAACTTTTAGTTTTGTGTCATGTACAAGTTGCAACAGTGAGAAGTGTTGCAACAAGACAGAAGAGTGTAAAGCAAGCGGGGTGTTACATGTGTTGCAGCAGTGAGAAGTGTTGCAACAAGACAGAAGAGTGTAAAGCAAGCGGGGTGTTACATGTGTTGCACTCACGCAGGGTAATTCATCTAACTTCAGCAGGCAATTAAGAAGACAATTACGTTGCTCACTGTGTCATACATCACCTGTGTTGTCTCTCTCTCCCTCCCTCTCTCTCTCCCTCCCTCTCTCTCTCCCTCCCTCTCTCTCTCCCTCCCTCTCTCTCAATCACATAAACAACCACAGTCTGTCACCAAAAAATATCACGCAATTTCCATTTTCATATTTTCTTCAACCTCTCTCTTTCCTTTCTTTTACTCCCTTCTTTCCGGTCTGCTGCTCTCATTCTCTCCTGCCTCTTCTCTTGTCACTGCAGGCTGAGGTCACTGTTTGGTATAGCAATGATTCCATCACTGCACATGAGATCACCGTCATGTATAACACGAAGGTTGCATCACTGCAGGTTGAGGTCACTGTCATGTATAACACAAAGGTTGCATCACTGCAACCTTTGGAGTAGCTTTCCTGACACTTCTTAATATTTTTCAAACATTGCTGGAACTTCTTATCTACGACCTACCACTAGATCAAGGTCTTCTAAGCGCTGCGGTCCTGAGACCTTGATCAAGGTCTTCTAAGCGCTGCTGTCCTGCCACTAGATCAAGGTCTTCTAAGCGCTGCTGTCCTGCCACTAGATCAAGGTCTTCTAAGCGCTGCTGTCCTGCCACTAGATCAAGGTCTTCTAAGCGCTGCTGTCCTGCCACTAGATCAAGGTCTTCTAAGCGCTGCTGTCCTGCCACTAGATCAAGGTCTTCTAAGCGCTGCTGTCCTGCCACTAGATCAAGGTCTTCTAAGCGCTACTGTCCTGCCACTAGATCAAGGTCTTCTAAGCGCTGCGGTCCTGAGACCTTGATCAAGGTCCCAGGAAAGAAACGTTTCCTAATACGTCTTACAATTTGCTGAGGTGTGTTTAATGCAGTGGTGGGCATCCATCACCGATGTTTATACTAGTCTTCTAAGAGGCTGTCAGCTACACATTGCTCACCAAGTTAGCAACTTCGTAAGTGCATCATTTGGACATGAGTGGAATGGAAGTTGGCCTCAATCTGCAAACCTTGAAGTTTTCGAATTCTCTGGCAATATCACTTTCATTTCGATGTAATGAAAGTTTTGAGACGACCTTGATGGAGGTGGAGCCTGGAATCACAAGTGAACTTGCCACAGTTATCCTGCTGTCTTCCTGAAGCCTCAGTCCTCGCACCGATGAATGACCCGTCAGGTTTTACCGTTTCTTTCTGAATATAGTAATATTTATTTTCGAATTAAGGTCACACCGTGTTGCCACCACAAGCTTCGCTATAGAAGCACAGGTCACACGGTGTTGCCACCACAAGTCTAACTATAGAAACACAGGTCACACCGTGTTTCCACCACAAGTTTCGCTATAGAAACACAGGTCACAGTGTTGCCACCACAAGTCTCGCTATAGAAACACAGGTCACACTATCAGGTCACATTCCGCCATATACATCAACATCCTGCATGTCTTCCTATACCTGTACACGTATATATATATATATATATATATATATATATATATATATATATATATATATATATATATATATATATATATATATATATATATATATACCTACGTGTATAACTTTACCCGTAAAAACTACATTAGGTCAAATTTGCAACATTTCCCCATCAGCTCAGTTAAGTTAGTTCCCAGTGACAATTCCCGTCACGTGATCAACATCAACAATAACCACTAGCAACTGCACACTGTTGCACTACCAGTTACGTAGTGTTGACCAGGGAACCTCACACTACCAATTATCTTTACTCTGGCTAGTCTCGGTGTGCCCTTCATTGTTATTTCATTTATATTATCATTTAATTATTTACGCTATTTACTTTATTTTCTTCATTTACAAAACAGTAGAAGTGTTTGGTTATTGACGCTTTAAGCGTATTCTGCTGCTACCATTATCACGTTCACATTGTTTCGTTAACTTGTACTGTCATCAGCACTTAACTTGTATCACAAAAATCAGAATTACAAGCAAGTAACATTGTTCAAGGTCGAGCCATACTTTGTTCCGTGTCAGGAAATTTAGACGAAAGAGGAAATATCCCCACAACTGGTGCCGAAAGAAATGCTAGGTACTTGGTCAAGCAAGCACCGTGTGCGGTGAGTGACACACTATGGGCAGAGTGGCACCATTTACAGAGAGCCGTCTTGTGGGGAAAGCGGCACTCCTTCTAGATTCTTACCCTCAGGCAAAAAGCCCCTCAAACCTCGCCACAGCGTTCATGTTACCTAGCAACGGGGAAAGCATAATAATGGTGGTACAAGATTCTTGATGCAAGGAACTGGACCTACTCACCCCTTCTTCAGGTCAACCCTCACTACCGCAACCCTTGTCATTCCCCAGGCACTGTATGACCCCTACGGTTTTAGCGTTTCCCCATGACTATAATAGCGAGAAGGTTTTCGAAAGAGGAGGAAGAGGTAAAAAGGAAGGAGGTAGAAAAGAGGTGGGAGGAGAAAGGAGAATGAAACAAGTTGTATAAGAAAACTAAGTACGGGGAAGTAATCAATGAGATTAAGAGACAAAGGTTAAGAAAAACAAGAGAATGTCTCCCAGAACTAAATGGAATAAAGTGAACCAAACACCAGCACACACCTCTCTCTCTCTCTCTCTCTCTCTCTCTCTCTCTCTCTCTCTCTCTCTCTCTACTCTCTCTCTCTCTCTCTCTCACTCTCTCCCTAACACTTAAAACCAATTGTTCTTGATAATATTGCACATGGTAGGAGCAGCTATCATGTTGCAGCTCATTGCAAAGCCTGGTCCTTGCAATATCTGTATTATATTGTATATTTAGATAACATAGACAAGAAGAGATAGTTGAGAGAGGAAGCCAGGAGACACAAATGGCAGTTCCTGAGGCAGAAGAACCATAAGAACTCTGTTTCAGCTTTATTAGTGGGGCGCACTAGACCAATGGGGCGGTGGAAGCAAATACCAGACACAGCTTCAAGAGTAGGTATGGTCGGGACCAAGAGGTCAGAAATAAGTAAAGGCGGTGGGAGACTAACTGAGGTGGGACCAGAAGCTATAAATCTACCCCATGCAAACACAGCTAGGTGAGTGTAGGCACGCACGCAAACTCTCTCTCTCTCTCTCTTTCTCTCTCTCACACACACACAGTGATTCAGACAGAGATAACAATAGCAGTCAGGTGCCATTAACCACGAGGTCCCGCTAAACAACAGAACCACCAGGAAGACGAGGTGGACGAGGAAGGAAGAGGAGAAGAAATGAAACAAGAAAACAAAACAGAACAGGGGAAGAAGAGGAGAAAGAGGGAGAAGACAACTAGACTACGCGGGGAATATTTCTGTATGAAGGTACCACCCTGGAGTGGGAAGAGTGCCAAATTGACCACACCTGTGCGAGAACAATTATGGCTACACTTGTCTGATAAAACATCATGGTGGCTAATATTTGATGACACAGTATTAAGGGGGCCGTGAGTCCTTGTACAAGGCCGTGAGTCCTTGTACAAGGCCGTGAGTCCTTGTACAAGGCCGTGAGTCCTTGTACAAGACCGTGAGTCCTTGTACAAGACCGTGAGTCCTTGTACAAGACCGTGAGTCCTTGTACAAGGCCGTGAGTCCTTGTACAAGACCGTGAGTCCTTGTACAAGGCCGTGAGTCCTTGTACAAGGCCGTGTGTCCTTGTACAAGGCCGTGAGTCCTTGTACAAGGCCGTGAGTCCTTGCACAAGGCCGTGAGTCCTTGTACAAGGCCGTGAGTCCTTGTACAAGGCCGTGAGTCCTTGTACAAGGCCGTGAGTCCTTGCACAAGGCCGTGAGTCCTTGTACAAGGCCGTGAGTCCTTGTACAAGGCCGTGTTACGAGGACAACTTTGCAGGTACAGCCACTGTATAATAAACACATCTGTCAAGGCACCTTTGCAACAAGCAGGTGTGGAGTGGTACACTTGTAACACACAGACACAGAAACACATGTTTAGTAAACAATGCTGTTAGGCACATGTCCCTGAATCTGTCTGCTTACGTCTCTCAGCCAATCTGTCTGCTTACGTCTCTCAGCCAATCTGTCTCAAATTCCTGGCAATCTCTGTATGTATTTTGTGTGTGAATTCTTTGAATTTTGTCTGTATTCTCTCAGTATGAGTTTCTCTCTCTCGCTCACACACACACACACACAGAGGCGGGGCCAGGAGCTGTGAATCGACCCCTGCAACCACAACTAGGTGAGTACACACACACACACACACACACACACGTCCAAGTGTCTATCGCCAAGTGCCTCTGACAACTGTTAACTAACACACTGTCTCCCTGCTCAAAGAGCAGGGAGTGGACCTACTAGCGACTATCGAAGAGGCGGGGCCAGGAGCTGTGACTGTATCCGTGCAACCACAAATAGGTGAGTACATAAACACACACACTATGCCAAGGAGAAAAATATAAAAACGTGGATATATAACCCTTCAGTGGACTACAGTTCTGACTATTATTATTGACTTACAGGATCAGAGGCGGACACCACACTAGACATATGTCCGCAAGCATAGATTTCTTAGTATGGGTATGTTGAGCTCTACTTCTTGGCTCTTAGGCATCTCACGTGAAATTGTAGTTACATCTTAACAGTCTTCCCATAGCAAAAATTATGGGGAGCCACAACAGCTTCGCAAAAGTAAACAAAAAGGCTTGAGGGAAAAAAATATCTGGATTTCTCCTTCAAGCCATTTGAATATTTTATTTCTACCTCACCATCTTTCTACCACACCATCTTTCTACCTCACCATCTTTCATAAATACACAAATATGCATATCTGATTATATAATACGGTACACAAAGCTTAATGGATACACTGATGGCATAAAGATGTTGGTATATACAATACACAAGGTTAGGGAGATACATTATACACACATATATGTGTTTGTCATAAGTTACATTACAAACACAGTATCTCGTCCAGATGCCCGGGAGTGGGACGCGTACCCAGGACACAGCAAGCATACGTTACGTTCCTCTCAGCTTTACGTATCTTCAAGAAATATCCTTTAGTATACATGACTTATGTACCTAACTGTCTTGTGTTGGCGACAGTTATTCGTGAATTGTTAATGATGATATCCTTCTTGCAGTGCTGTTCTTCACATAACAGTTATCAAAGTCTGGTTTAACATCTTTTAGTCACCTCTATCAACGACCTTCAGACAGTCCACGAGCGTGTAATTCACCCACATTTTTATTTCTTGTCATCCCTCCAATCTAGCAAACCCTCTTATGACATAGTTATTAAGAATTTAAACAAAAGTGCAATTAATAAAAGATGGAACCTCCTTGCAGGGCATGACCTGAGAACATAGAAGGCAGGGGAAGCAGAGGAAGCAGGGGAAGCAGGGGAAGCAGGGGCCGAGTGAACCAGAGGGTGAGGTGAACTCTTCAAGAACTGACACAAGTAATTAAAACACAACACATTATAATGTCCACTAAAGCAAAACTTTTTAAGAAAGTCCGCGAGAGTGTAAGATGCTTCCGGGAGAGTGATCTTGAAGGTGAGGGACGCAGAGGTGACCCTCTTGTAACCTGCCTCACTGTTGTTGTGTAGTACACTGTCTCTCTCTTGCTTAACCGACCTCAGTGTGCAATACGGACTTTTCCCCTCACTTGACCGGCCTCAAGCATATTAGAGCAAGTATGATATACAAAATAAGAAGAACGCAGCTTCAAGTTTGGGCAGCATTGAAAATGGGTTGGGCAATTATTTTTGTTACTGGATTTGGGTCTGAGAAGAACTTGCCTAGTAAGGGCCAATAGACCTACTGCAGTGTTCCTCCTTATATTCTGTTACCTATTTGTTCCCCGAGGTATTTATATAAGGAACTCAGCAATATCAACACACTCCCTCAGGAACCTACTTCATAACATTAGTTCCTACACAAGGGAACGAAAATTATTTTTTTAATATTAAAAATATAATTGACAAAGATAAAATGAGTTGTTTGGTTTAATCAAGAAAGTAACTCAAATTAAACATCTGTCACTACATATGTACATCGTATTTAATTATCCAAACAAACTAGATAATAATATGAATATTAATTAGAAAGAAATATGGACTAAGACGCTTACAAAATACCTTGCAAAGAGTTGCATTTGAAATACTGAGCAGATCCGACAAGCAGCGAGCTGGAGGCTAGGCTGGAGGCTAGGCTGGGAGGCTAGATTGGGAGCAGGGCTAGGCTGGAGGCTAGACTGGGAGCAGGGCTAGACTGGGAGGCTAGATTGGGAGCAGGGCTGGGAGCAGAACTAGGCTGGAGGCTAGACTGAGAGCGGGATTAGGCTGGAGGTTTGACTGGGAGCAGGGCTAGGCTGGAGGCTAGACTGGGAGCATGGCTGGGAGCAGGGCTAGACTGGGAGCAGGGCTAGGCTGGAGGCTAGACTGGGAACAGGGCTGGGAGCAGGACTAGGCTGGAGGCTAGACTGGGAGCATGGCTGGGACCAGGGCTAGACTGGGAGCAGGGCTAGGCTGTAGGCTAGACTGGGAGCAGGGCTAGGCTGGAGGCTAGACTGGGAGCATGGCTGGGAGCAGGGCTAGGCTGGAGGCTAGATTGGGAGCAGGGCTGGGAGCAGGGCTAGGCTGGAGGCTAGACTGGGAGCAGGGCTAGGCTGGAGGCTAGACTGGGAGCTAGACTGGGAGCAAGGCTAGGCTGGAGGCTAGACTGGGAGCTAGACTGGGAGCAAGGCTAGGCTGGAGGCTAGACTGGGAGCAGGGCTAGGCTGGAGGCTAGACTGGGAGCAAGGCTAGGCTGGAGGCTAGACTAGGAGCAGGCTGCTGGAGCGGCTAGACTGGAGCTAGACTGGGAGCAGGGCTAGGCTGGAGGCTAGACTGGGAGCAAGGCTGGGGGCAGGACTAAGAGCTAACCTGAGAGCTAGTCTAATTGAGCACATTATCATATTCCCTGGTGGGCAGTAAAACACTAATGAATCACACAGCGCTTGTGGAATAAAAGTTAATCATATCTGCTCCCATTTAAGTCAATTTTGTTTCGACACAGACAATATCCACACTGTGAGCAGCTTTCAGCTATTTTGCATGGCAGTTACTAAATCCTCAAAAGCACCAAGAATTTACCACGTGGAGGTGATTGGTGATCGAACACACAAGTTCTGTGAGATATACTCGAAGTCTCTTGATTAATCCAATAATTGACATACTAAAACTCTACTAAAAGCAATAAGTCGTGTGTAAATAAAGATTAGCAGGTGAAATTGCTGACTTAAAAAATGTGCAGAGAACCTTCACGGCACATAACTGTGATAAACCACCTCAATTACTGGGAACGCTTGAAGTTCCTAAACCTGTACTCCCTAGAACGCAGGCGGGAGAGATACATTATTATATACACTTGGAAAATCCTAGAGGGATTAGTACCAAACTTGCACACGAGAGTCACTCCCTACGAAAGCAAAAGACTCGGCAGACGATGCAACATCCCCCAATGAAAAGCAGGGGTGCCACTAGCACGTTGTGGGACAACACAATAAGTGTCTGGGGCCCAAGACTGTTCAACTGCCTCCCAGCATACATAAGGGGGATTACCAATAGACCCCTGGCTGTCTTCAAGCAGGCACTGGACAGGCACCTAAAGTCAGTACCTGACCAGCCAGGCTGTGGTTCGTACGTCGGGTTGCATGCGGCCAACAGTAACAGCCTGGTTGATCAAGCCCTGATCCACCATGAGGCCTGGTCACAGACCGGGCCGCGGGGGCGTTGACCCCGAAACTCTCTCCAGGTACACATGTAGTAGCCAATTATTGCCATCTAACTAAATCTACACTACTCGACTCCACAGTAATGTGTGTGTTAAGTAAATGCTATGAATTTAACATTAATCTACAAAACATAAAGTTTAGCGCTCCCCCTTGATTATAATAATAATAATAATAATAATAATAATAATAATACAAAACATAAAATATATATAACAGAGCAAAACTGTTTCACAACCTTCAATTGTTATAAATAAAAATAATTATGTATGTGTCTTGTAAAACTTTCGTTCACACTGAAGAAAAATTTCTTCACTTTTTACTTGATAATGAAGTCGTTGTTTATTCTGAAACTTAATTTCTTTACTGCGCTGTTTTCCTGCCATACCAGGAAAACTGCTTACGACATCTCTCTCTTCTAAGAAACGTGCCACAAGAAAACACCTTTTATCACTTTTCCTGTGATAATGTTAAACTGGTTATCGTCAGAAAAAACTAACTCACACACGCATCCTCACCTTCCTTTGTCAACTTTGTTTTTTTCTTGGCGGGAAGTTTTGGCGCGCTTCTGCTTGCCGCCAAAATTAAAGTTGCCGGGAAAAATTTTGCGAAGATTGTGTCCGTCTTCTTTACTTCAGACCAATGATGCATAGCAAGGGTCACTATTTTATTTTAGTATATACTCATTCGCACCCGCTATAATCACTTACCGACAGCATATAAAAAAAACATTTTGGCCAGCGTGTGGCGACACTCTCCTGTCTCGTAACAAACAAACATCCACCGCTATATATAATATTTACAGTCACTTCCATTATTCACATCGAGATACTCTATATCCTTTACAGTTGGTATGATTCTTTGCCGCTAATGTAATCAACTTACCTACTGCATAAAGCCAGTAAATAAAGCCGCCTCGTTGATTATTGCATAAAGCCAGTAAATAAAGCCGCCTCGTTGATTATTGCATAAAGCCAGTAAATAAAGCCGCCTCGTTGATTATTCCATAAAGCCAGTAAATAAAGCCGCCTCGTTGATTATTGCATAAAGCCAGTAAATAAAGCCGCCTCGTTGATTATTCCATAAAGCCAGTAAATAAAGCCGCCTCGTTGGTTATTGCATAAAGCCAGTAAATAAAGCCGCCTCGTTGATTATTGCATAAAGCCAGTAAATAAAGCCGCCTCGTTGATTATTGCATAAAGCCAGTAAATAAAGCCGCCTCGTTGATTATTGCATAAAGCCAGTAAATAAAGCCGCCTCGTTGATTATTGCATAAAGCCAGTAAATAAAGCCGCCTCGTTGATTATTGCATAAAGCCAGTAAATAAAGCCGCCTCGTTGGTTATTGCATAAAGCCAGTAAATAAAGCCGCCTCGTTGATTATTTACCATTAATTTTAGCGCAACAAATTATATATTATAATTATTATTATTAATATTATTATTATAAAAAAGAAGCGCTAAACATACAAGGGTCTCCAAATGATATATAATTGCTTATTTTTAATAATAATTCGAATAACGAAATATCGTTTTATCAGTTAGATAAACATTGAACATAGCTGAGTCACGACTCTTGAAACTAAAACTTTCCATATGAATATTTACTGTACCAACCTTCACTGTCAACCATAACTCCTGTATTTTGGTAACACAAACTACAGGAGTCCTCAGTGATTGTCTGCAGGAGTCCTCAGTGATTGTGTACAGGAGTCCTCAGTGATTGTGTACAGGAGTCCTCAGTGATTGTGTACAGGAGTCCTCAGTGATTGTGTACAGGAGTCCTCAGTGATTGTCTGCAGGAGTCCTCAGTGATTGTGTACAGGAGTCCTCAGTGATTGTGTACAGGAGTCCTCAGTGATTGTGTACAGGAGTCCTCAGTGATTGTGTACAGGAGTCCTCAGTGATTGTGTACAGGAGTCCTCAGTGATTGTGTACAGGAGTCCTCAGTTATTGTGTACAGGAGTACTCAGTGATTGTGTACAGGAGTCCTCAGTGATTGTGTACAGGAGTCCTTAGTGATTGTGTACAGGAGTCCTCAGTGATTGTGTACAGGAGTCCTTAGTGATTGTGTACAGGACTCCTCAGTGATTGTGTACAGGAGTCCTCAGTGATTGTGTACAGGAGTCCTCAGTGATTGTGTACAGGAGTCCTCAGTGATTGTGTACAGGAGTCCTCAGTCTCAGTGATTGTCTGCAGGAGTCATCAGTGATTGTCTACAGGAGTCCTCAGTCTCAGTGATTGTCTGCAGGAGTCATCAGTGATTGTCTACAGGAGTCCTCAGTTTCAGTGATTGTCTGCAGGAGTCCTCGGTGATTGTCTACAGGAGTCCTCAGTGATTGTCTACAGGAGTCCTCAGTGATTGTCTACAGGAGTCCTCAATAATTGTCTACGAGAGTTCTCAGTGATTGTCTAAAGTCCTCCTCAGAGATTGTCTACAGGAGTCCTCACACATTATCTACAGGAGTCCTAAATAACTGTCTACAGGAGTCCTCAGTGATTGTCTGCAGGAGTGTTCAGGATGCAGTCTCTTATCTACCTTTCAGTTCCTTATCTACAGGAGGTAACCAGACTTACAATCACCCAGCAGCAGCAGCAAGACCAGGAGGAGGAGGAGTCCTCACAGCAGGAACAGCAGCAGCAGAAGGACCAGGAGGAGAAGCAGCAGGAACAGCAGCAGCAGCAGCAGAAGGACCAGGAGGAGAAGCAGCAGGAACAGCAGCAGCAGCAGCAGCAGCAGCAGCAGCAGGACCAGGAGGAGAGCAGCAGGAACAGCAGCAGCAGGAACAGCAGCAGCAGCAGGAACAGCAGCAGCAGGACCAGGAGAAGCAGCAGGAACAGCAGCAGCAGCAGGAACAGCAGCAGCAGCAGGAACAGCAGCAGCAGCAGTGATAAGCGCAGGACCAGGACAAGCACAGGACCAGCAGCCAGGACCGAGATATAGCAGGAACAGCAACAGCAGCAGGAACAGCAGCAAGGGAACAGCCGAAGGAACAGATCAGCAGGACCAGGAAAGCAGAGGAACAGCAACAGCAGGAACAGCAGCAGCAGGAACACAGCAGCAGGATCAGAGAGCGCAGAACAGCAGCAGCACGGAACAGCGCAGCAGCAGGAACAGCAGCAGAGCGGAACAGCACAGCAGCAGGAACAGCAGCAGCAGCGACAGCAGGGCCAGGAAAGCAGCGAACAGCAACAGCGCAGGAACAGAAAAGCAGCATTACAGCACAGCAGCAGGAACAGCAGCAGCAGCAGGAACAGCAGCAGCAGTATTAACGTGTCAGACATAACCAACCTTGGTACCATCGTCTGCCTATGCACCCTTATATATTTATGGGAAAGCGCTAAACCCCAAAGGGTCATACAGTTCCTGGAAGGTAATCAGATTCAATGCAAGGGAAAAGTAGCTCCAATCCCTTGAATCAAGAGAACTCCACTGGGCATCAAGGCGCCAACCACTCTGGAAATGTTTGTATATTTTTTCTTGCAGTAAGTAATGAGTGTGGCCCCGGGGGCCGCTACCCTCGTCCCGTTTTCTAAATGTCACTTCAAACGCGCTATAATCTGACAGACTATTTTAAGTTCACATATGAATGGAGACGGCTGTTAGTATTGTAGGTATATACCAGGATACATGGCACTCTCTACACTCACCGTCCTCTGTACTCTGTAAATTAATGTCATCTATGAACTTGGACCTCACACATGTGCTCACAGGATGCAGTTTTTGCAGGCAACTCATTATACAGAGATATTAACATGATGGTAACTTATGTTTACATTATGATGCCCAGTCATCTCACACAGGATATATATACTGAGGTGTATTTCCCAGTGTATATACGCTGAGAGCTTACTTTAATACCTATGTTACGGAAGTATTATTGACTGGCGGTGACCAGGTTATATGAAGAATTAATGATCCCTCGTGTGGTCGATAGACTTTAAACTCAACCAAGTATAACATACGTGTTGAACAACACTGTTGGGACAAGCATCGTTGGAAAAACAGTCTTCTTAAAATGAAAAAAATTCCATCAATTATTAAAAACAATAAGTATGGTGATAATAGGAAGACAAGACTCTTGGTAAAGTCTACGCTCTACAGCACTCACGTTTCACTGCTCTAGTTAGTATACCTGCAGGGGGTTTCGGGGGTCAACGCCCCCGCGGCCCGCTCCAAGACCAGGCCTCGTGGTGGATCAGGGCCTGATCAACCAGGCTGTTACTGCTGGACACACGCAAAACGACGTACGCACCACAGCCCGGCTGGTCTGGAACTGACTTTAGGTGCCTGTCCAGCGCCCTCTAGAAGACAACCTTGGTGCCTGTCCAGCGCCCTCTAGAAGACAACCTTGGTGCCTGTCCAGCGCCCTCTAGAAGACAACCTTGGTGCCTGTCCAGCGCCCTCTAGAAGACAACCTTGGTGCCTGTCCAGCGCCCTCTAGAAGACAACCTTGGTGCCTGTCCAGCGCCCTCTATAAGACAACCTTGGTGCCTGTCCAGCGCCCTCTAGAAGACAACCTTGGTTAACTAGAGTTGATGGAACTTAAAGTCAATCAATTACACGAGGATCGTTAAAGCTCCATAACATCTTTCCATTACCAGTCAAGAATATTTTCCATATTTTAGTAATTAAACTCTCAATATACATACATTCGCAGATATACTCCTCTGTGTATATTTCCTGTATGGACTTACCTAGCCGAATGTGTGAGTTAAGTTCTAGCTCTTGTTCCCGCTTAAGTTTAAGCTGAGTTAGGTGATCACTCTCTTCTTTTATCTGCTTCTGGATTATTATATTCTCAAGAAGCGCTAAACCTGAGGGTCATTCAGTGTATATTCCTCCGAGGCTGACGTCTCCAGGAGTCACTTGAGTGTTGAGTGTCAACCCGTGAGTGTTCATCACCTGGCACTTATCTCCCAGTGTTGTATAGTGTTGTTCATCACCCTGGCACTGTCATTTATCTCCCAGTGTTCTATAGTTTTGTTCATCACCTTGGCACTGGCACTTATCTCCCAGTGTTGTATAGTGTTGTTCATCACCCTGGCACTGTCATTTATCTCCCAGTGTTCTATAGTTTTGTTCATCACCTTGGCACTGGCACTTATCTCCCAGTGTTCTATAGTTTTGTTCATCACCTTGGCACTAGCACTTATCTCCCAGTGTTCTATAGTTTTGTTCATCACCTTGGCACTGGCACTTATCTCCCAGTGTTCTATAGTTTGTTTATCACCCTGGCACTGGAACTCCAAGTGTTCTATAAGTGTTGTTCTAAGATAAATCTTGTTATATCAAACATGTTCTATCTCCCTCATCATTCTTCATAATATTATTATGATGTAATATCATCACCACTCTTCATAACATTATTATCATTAATGATGGTTTATAATGTAGAAATATCTGTCAATCACCTTCCTGAATATACTAATTTATACATTAGTTGTCATGTAGGCAGAGAGAGAGAGAGAGAGAGAGAGAGAGAGAGAGAGAGAGAGAGAGAGAGAGAGAGAGAGAGAGAGAGATACACTATGAGAGGCAGCAACATCTGGTGTCACAATAAGAGCTTATGTGATAATTTCCTGGGATCCAACTCAGAAACATTAAGCGAGGTGATACCAGGGTGTCATGGTGGTATCATGCCACTTAACCTGCTGATGGCAAGCGAGTTGTTACCAAGGTTATTTCTGCTTTGTTTACACCAGGGTTTTTACAGCGTTAAGAGTTCCTATCTATTTTTTCAAGCTATGAGTTGTTACTTGCCTCGGCTCGTCTCAAAGCCAGTATGATACTGTGATCCTTGCTTGATCTCTCACTGCTAGCTTTCTAACCCATTATTGTCTCTCTCCTCGTCAGCATTGTGATGATGTCTCTTAACCTTCTGTCTTCTCTGATTCTTGTTTATGACTTACATTGTCTCTTGTGTCACCTCTCTCTCTCTCTCTCTCTCTCATTATCACTATTTTTGTCTCATTATCTGTCCCCCTGTGTCTCTCATGATCTCTGTCTCCTTGTCTCTCATTATCACTGTCTCCTTGTCTCTCATTATCACTGTCTCCTTGTCTTTCTCATTATCTCTCTGTCTCCTTCACGTTTGCCTTGTCTCTCATTATCTCTGTCTCCTTCACGCTCTCCTTGTCTCTCTCATTCTCTTTCTGTCTCCACGTTCTCCTCGTCTCTCTCATTATCATTCTGTCTCCCTCACACGTGTGTACTTTCTCTCTTCCTCACGTACTTCTTGTCTCTCTCATTAGCTCCCTCTCTGCCTCCATCTCACACTTCCCACTAATTACTCTATTCATCTTCATTACCTCTTCTACTCTCCTTCCTTCTCTCCTCTCCCTCTCCCATAGTTTACCTTCCCTCCCTTTCAATCTCCCTCTTCAATTTATCTCTCTCTTTTCTCGTCTCCCCTTTCATGCCTGTCTTCCATCTTCCCTGGTTCCCTGTACGCCTTGTTATCATGGTGCTAGCCTCTCCCTGGCTCACCCCTGCCTGTCCCTGTCTTCCCCTGGCTTCCCCTGGCTCCCCTGTCTTCCCCTGGCTCCCCTGGTTCCTCACAACAGCTCAGCTGCTTCAACACTCCCTTTACTGCTGCACACTTTCATTCAAACCTTCAGGTACCTGTTGTAATTCAAGCCGTTTTGTGATCTATGAAATTCTGAGCGAAGGTATTTTGTGAGCTGAGGTATTTCGTGAGCTGAGGTATTTTGTGAGCTGAGGTATTTTGTGAGCTGAGGTATTTTGTGAGCTGAGGTATTTTGTGAGCTAAGGTATTTTGTGAGCTGAGGTATTTTGTGAGCTGAGGTATTTCGTGAGCTGAGTATTTTTGTGAGCTGAGGTATTTTGTGATCTGCGTATTTTGTGAGCTGAGGTATTTTGTGAGCTGAGGTATTTTGTGAGCTAAGGTATTTTGTGAGCTGAGGTATTTTGTGAGCTGAGGTATTTTGTGAGCTGAGGTATTTTGTGAGCTGAGGTATTTTGTGAGCTAGGTATTTTGTGAGCTGAGGTATTTTGTGAGCTGAGGTATTTCGTGAGCTGAGGTATTTTGTGAGCTGAGGTATTTTGTGAGCTAAGGTATTTTGTGAGCTGAGGTATTTTGTGAGCTGAGGTATTTTGTGAGCTGAGGTATTTTGTGAGCTGAGGTATTTTGTGAGCTGAGGTATTTTGAGAGCTGAGGTATTTTGTGAGCTGAGGTATTTTGTGAGCTGAGGTATTTTGTGAGCTGAGGTATTTTGTGAGCTATGGTATTTTGTGAGCTAAGGAATTCTGTGCTCTCTGCAGTCCAATGAGTATTGTGAGCGACCCGTTTCTCTCTCTCTCGCCACCCCTCTTAAAAATCCTAACACATTTAAGCCAATGTCCCTTCTCTTCCTTCCCTCTCTCTCTCTCTCTCTCTCTCTCTCTCTTCCCTTCAGCCTCCTACTTCCTCTTCTTTCCCTTCTCCACGCCCTCCTCCTCCTGCTTCCCCTACCAAACTTCGCTTCCTCCTCTCCTTTCTCCCTCTTCCTCCTGCTGCCTCTGCACCTCCCACAGGACAACTAACTAGAGTCACATGTGACACCCAACGAGGCTACTGGGGTAAGTAACTTAGAAAGAATTATAATAATGATGGTCCGCACTCTCTCTCTCTCTCTCTCTCTCTCTCTCTCATCTTGAGTGATATGATTTGACAGTTTTATTATTCAGGTGAGAGCCCAGGCGTGGTGTGTGGGAGGCAGTCGAGAGATTAGAGCCACATAGAGAGCCACAGAAGGAGCCTCAACCTTTCCCTGACTCAGCACGCCGTAACACTAACAAGTTATTCACACACTTGTTAAACTTCCTCAGGTACTTATTAAAGTTCCTCAGGTACGTACTAGAACAAAAAAGTTTACTACAGGAAGTCTCATTAAATGTTTCTACATTATAACGTAACATTTTCCTGGCAGACACTGAGAAGTGTGCACCAAATGTTTGAACATCAGTGTACACAACCCGTACAAAGGTCATAACTTCCTCTCTCCTATGTCCGGGTTATTTGTGTACTGTTTCAGTCACGATATTGTGCCTTTATGTACCTGAAGAAGCCCCTGGTGGGGCGAAACGTCTCCTCAATGTCTTGATAACAACACAGTGTCTTCCACACAGAGTTTAGCCTGACCAGCGACTCATCTCAATGACCCGTATCAATATTTACACTGGCTATCATGCTCACACCTTGTGTTAGTTACAACACCAAAACCTCCAGCTGCGGGTCATCATATGACTAACACCCGCGTCAGGAAACACTTGTCCTCTTTCCTGACAAACCTTACCTAACCTAACCTGTGATCTTGGTACAATACAGAGGTGCCTGTTTGTGGGTGTCTGCTATGACAGAGGTGCCTGTTTGTGGGTGTCTGCTATCACAGAGGTGCCTGTTTGTGGGTGTCTGCTATCACAGAGGTGCCTGTTTGTGGGTGTCTGCTATCACAGAGGTGCCTGTTTGTGGGTGTCTGCTATCACAGTGGTGCCTGTTTGTGGGTGTCTGCTATCACAGTGGTGCCTGTTTGTGGGTGTCTGCTATCACAGTGGTGCCTGTTTGTGGGTGTCTGCTATCACAGTGGTGCCTGTTTGTGGGTGTCTGCTATCACAGAGGTGCCTGTTTGTGAGTGTCTGCCATCACAGAGGTGCCTGTTTGTGGGTGTCTGCCATCACAGAGGTGCCTGTTTGTGGGTGTCTGCCATCACAGAGGTGCCTGTTTGTGGGTGTCTGCCATCACAGAGGTGCCTGTTTGTGGGTGTCTGCCATCACAGAGGTGCCTGTTTGTGGTGTCTGCTATCACAGTGGTGCCTGTTTGTGGGTGTCTGCTATCACAGTGGTGCCTGTTTGTGGGTGTCTGCTATCACAGTGGTGCCTGTTTGTGGGTGTCTGCTATCACAGTGGTGCCTGTTTGTGGGTGTCTGCTATCACAGTGGTGTCTGTTTGTGGGTGTCTGCTATCACAGTGGTGCCTGTTTGTGGGTGTCTGCTATCACAGAGGTGCCTGTTTGTGGGTGTCTGCTATCACAGAGGTGCCTGTTTGTGGTGTCTGCTATCACAGGGTGCCTGTTTGTGGGTGTCTGCTATCACAGAGGTGCCTGTTTGTGGGTGTCTGCTATCACAGTGGTGCCTGTTTGTGGGTGTCTGCTATCACAGAGGTGCCTGTTTGTGGGTGTCTGCTATCACAGAGGTGCCTGTTTGTGGGTGTCTGCTATCACAGAGGTGCCTGTTTGTGGGTGTCTGCTATCACAGAGGTGCCTGTTTGTGGGTGTTTGCCATCACAAAGGTGCCTGTTTGTGGGTGTCTGCATACAGAGGTGCCTGTTTGTGGGTGTCTGCTATCACAGAGGTGCCTGTTTGTGGGTGTCTGCTATCACAGAGGTGCCTGTTTGTGGGTGTCTGCCATCACAGTGGTGACTGTTTGTGGGTGTCTGCTATCACAGTGGTGACTGTTTGTGGGTGTCTGCTGTCACAGAGGTGACTGTTTGTGGGTGTCTGCCATCACAGTGGTGCCTGTTTGTGGGTGTCTGCCATCACAGTGGTGCCTGTTTGTGGGTGTCTGCTATCACAGTGGTGCCTGTTTGTGGGTGTCTGCTATCACAGTGGTGACTGTTTGTGGGTGTCTGCTATCACAGTGGTGCCTGTTTGTGGGTGTCTGCCATCACAGTGGTGCCAGTTTGTGGGTGTCTGCTATCACAGAGGTGACTGTTTGTGGGTGTCTGCCATCACAGTGGTGCCTGTTTGTGGGTGTCTGCTATCACAGAGGTGCCTGTTTGTGGGTGTCTGCTATCACAGTGGTGACTGTTTGTGGGTGTCTGCTATCACAGTGGTGACTGTTTGTGGGTGTCTGCTATCACAGTGGTGACTGTTTGTGGGTGTCTGCTATCACAGTGGTGACTGTTTGTGGGTGTCTGCTATCACAGTGGTGCCTGTTTGTGGGTGTCTGCTATCACAGTGGTGACTGTTTGTGGGTGTCTGCTATCACATTGGTGCCTGTTTGTGGGTGTCTGCTATCACATTGGTGACTGTTTGTGGGTGTCTGCTATCACAGAGGTGCCTGTTTGTGGGTGTCTGCTATCACAGTGGTGACTGTTTGTGGGTGTCTGCTATCACATTGGTGCCTGTTTGTGGGTGTCTGCTATCACAGGTGGTTGTCCTGTTTGTGGGTGTCTGCTATCACAGAGGTGCCTGTTTGTGGGTGTCTGCTATCACAGAGGTGCCTGTTTGTGGGTGTCTGCTATCACAGAGGTGCCGTTTGTAGTGTCTGCTATCACAGTGATGCCTGTTTAGGCTTGCTATACGACATGTGCCTGTTTGTGGGTGCTGCTATACAGGTGACGTTTAGGTTCTGCTATCACAGTGGTGTCTGTTTGTGGGTGTCTGCTATCACAGAGTGTGTG
>WNWK01003564.1:104384-163180 GCA_009830355.1 Cherax destructor
AGAGGGGTAAAATAAAAGTAATATATTTTAAGTAAATAAACTCAATCACGTAACATTAAGGTTTGACAATTCAGACTATTCTTTTCCAAATTCACCAATTTGGAGAGGCGGTGCCAAAAGATTATAATCAAGGGGAAGCGCTAAACCCGTAGGATTATGCAGCGCCTGTGGGGGGGGGATGGAAGGTATTCAGGCTTAATTCAGGGAACTGGAGCACAAATCCAGCTCCCTAGATCAAGAGCCCCTCACCAGCATTAAGAAACCTTCCTTGAGGGAACCAAAAGAGGGACTTCAGCCCAACAAATCAAACTAGTTACAATAACTCTGCTTAGTCCTTCCAACCAGAGCCAGTCCTAAGCCCCCTTCCCCCAATTCTCCTCCCTCCATGGTATAAGAATTCTGGCACCGCTTCTATTAACAATATATACTTAGCAAGAATGTTAGGGCTTAGTCGCTAGACCCATTACATGGGTCCGAAAGTCCACAGGATGGCTGTGACCAGTGCATAATTATCAAAAGAAGCGCTAAACCACAAGGGTTATACAGCGCACAATAAAGATATAAAAACTGTTTATAATACTTAGCAGGCAATCAGGTGTGATCTGAAAAGTATGTTAGTCCGTTCCTTTGAACTTTATGTATTACCAAAAATATTTAAGTTTTTATTAATAAAAGGGTTAGATTGTTAAAATTTATTTAAATGTTTAAAAAAAAAAAGAACGCCAAATTTAAAAATATGCAATGACTAAAACATGTAGTCTTAAAATACCAGCCTTCCAGAGGCTAATGTTAAGTGTTCCGAATATATACTGGCGTATTCTAGATTATTCTTTGTTTATCTTTTCTATGGCGGAGTTCAGTTCCAATACCTGCTTCACTAGGCCTTCATCCTGCATCAGACTAGCCAAAGTCACCAAGCTACTTCGCAGGTCACACACTCTTCTACCTACTCCTGCCGCTACTGTAGCAACAGCCTCTTCTATTTCATCCTTCCTAACATCATCCAAGAAATAACTCAATGGCTGTTTGAAGTGTCTCATTGATCCCTTAACTTTGTAGAAAAATGTTAATGTAGTGTGCTGCACCCTCAGGGGTAAGTAGAGGCCGCAGATTAGGTTCCCTTTACAGTCTCGTCCCAACAGAGACTTGAAGGGCTCTAGAAGATTTCGACGTTCGGCAATGTCTAAACCAGAAAGGAAGGGCCTGGAAACGTGGATCAAACTCTTAGTTTCCTTTGATATTCCTTCTCTTTCTTCTACCACATGCCAAGCCACGAAAGCTGGATTTTCAGACCAGAAGGTATATTGGAAGGTTCGGCGAACATCCGTGCGCGCTGTACAGCCCTTAAGGATGCCCGATTGAGGTGGTAAACCGTCCTCCATGACAGTGATGGGCTCCCCAACGTGGTAGCCGGGGTCAAAGAGCAGTACCCCAGGACGACCCCCAACACGGATCCTCACGCATAGCAACACGTGCTCCTTCACACACTTGTTCACGGGAGGCTCCTTCAGGGCTCCATACCACTCCAAGTTCTGAACTTCCTCTTCGCAGGAGACCTGAAACCATTACAAAGGGAATTTCAAAATATAAATAAGAGAAAATAGTTACACGAATACTCTATAGAAATCACATTCATTTCCGTGGCTTCTCATTATGTACTTAGGATATATAGAAATTTATCACTGCTGAAGGGAGGTTCCTTCATGCCAGGGAGGTTCCCCTGATTCAAATTGGAATAGTCCTTGTCCTCCGAGAATCTCAATGCCTCCCATTCATTCATTCATTCATTCATCTCCCCAGGAAGACACTTAGGGTTCAGCGCTCCCCTATGAATAATAGCTTAAATGCATACTCCCTCCCCCACAAAAATTCAAGACCATTGAATTTAGAATAGTATTTAGTTAGACTTACAGGGTAAGTAGCGTCCTTCAGGCCGGGATAGTGTGCTTCAAGAACAGAGAGCCTCGTGGCAAGGTCTGTGGCGAGGCCTACACAGGTGTATCTGCCTGTCAGGAGAGGAGGGTCATAGTCACGGTAGAATTCCAGTAGCTCTGGGTAGTCTTCTCTACAATTCACGTACTTCTTAGCAAAGCTGAAATATAGAGGAAGAAATTAAAGGTATAGGGAATTAGGTGTTGGATTTCTAGGAAGCTCAGACCGTTGACCTACGTGCCAGACAGAGCAGTGTCCAACAACCGCCCACAGGATGGGTATGGGGTGAATAGTAGATATTAAACCAAGTAACAAGAAATATTAATGTACACCCTAAAGTTCGTGCCTTGTGTAATTTTTATAACAATTTTATGAGAAATTCCACAGATATACAGTTAATTTAAATACATGTGGAGCCTTGTGTGCACCTGTTATGGCCCGTAACACAGTATGCCCGTAATTCGATTTTGTCAGCTAGTAGCAAAATCTTTCACAACCCATGTCCACCTCCCCCCCCCTATAATAGTATAGAAGGGTTTTCAGGGAAGCGTGGAGACATTCAGAAAGGTATCGTATGCAGCTAAGTGCATTTTCCTAATTTACCATGTTTTTTTTTCTGACATACGGAAGTGGCCTTATGACATGAAATATACCAATCAGTTAAAATGCATTTGGTAGGTTACTTCTCAAGACTACTGCGGTGTACATAATATTTTATGTACATGGGAACCCAGCAACCTGTTAATTTGTGAAGATATGAAGAGCAGATATGAAGAGCAAAGGAAAAAAAACCTAGACTAGATAAATTTTGGGTATTCTTAAAATATATATACCCCTTCAAGTCAGCTACGTATAAATTCTAATTTAAGGTACGTGCCAGGCAAGAATATCAGGTGGCAATACCCTGCACCACAAGGCTAAAACTTACGTGATAAAGTTAGAAATAGTGTCATAGGGTAGAGATGAGAGTGCACGGTGCAGGTGATGGGTAACCCGCACCAGAAATCTTTGATATTCCTGCAGACTGCTGAAGTTCACTTCTGGACGTTCACATCCCCACTCAGGAAGAGGCAGAGGACGAGCCAACGGCCATTCATCCTCGCCCCAGCAACTGTCATCATCACTGTCGTCGTCAGAAAGTGAAGCATTTAAGGCTGCTCGCTCTTTGATGCTAACTTCAGAAGTACCAACACCGCTGTAGTAACCTGAAGACGATGATGACCAGCCACGTCCCGAGTGTAGGTCGCCCAACTCTGACAGACATTCACTGGAAAAGAAATAAAGTTAACATTGCTTCAACAGATGGCCAGTTACGAATTTCCAATGTCTGCATTAAATCTAACCGCTAAAGCACTTTTAAACATTTATGCTTATTGTTTCCTCTAGAAGAAAAAGAGAAAATAATCTTACTTTGCTTCGCTTGGTCGGTCGAGAGTATCAGAAGAGAGAGATACATGGCTTCCGTCTTTGAGTGTGGTGCCCCATGGATGTTCCTGGTCGAGTCAACTAGGCCACGTATTACCAAGCTTAGTGAAATTATCCACTTGAGGCTGTGGTATTGTTATTTCCAAGGAGGTAGAGGCCATTTCCAGGGGTTTGTTGAAACTACTATTCTTGCAGGTAGTATTAAACGTGAGTTGTGGTGCGCAGTCTGAAAAGAGAAAGTCGAATATCGTGACTAGAACAGTAATTCACATGTAGGAGAAAGTACAGGGCCAGAAAAAAAAAAAAAAAACCTAGGAATTATTAAATTTAAAAGACAGAAGAAAGTAAGAAAATATGGGAGAAAAGGAAGTAAAAGTTAAGAGTTGGCGAACAATTTTCCAATATTGGTATTAGTAGTTTTATATATTTAAATACTATGTGATTCGTAAAAAGACGAAAAATGTATTAGCAATAAAAATACCTAACTGTTGCCCAAGTGTTATAAAAAGTTTATGGAAGGCAAACTTTACTAGGTAGGCAGAAGTAACTGGTTACGTAGTGTTTGTCATGTCAGTAATACTCACTGACTGAAAATAACAGTATTTGTTGTGCAAGGGGACTGGGGGGGGGGGTAAGTGTTAAGAAAAATAAATGTTTAGAAGCCAAGGCCTGTACCTTAAATACTTTCACAAGCATATTAGCATAAAGGATTAAGATTTTTCGTATTATGTAAAAGTTAATTGCAGGGGGGAGGGGGTATTTTACTGAAGTTTTAGAGCTAAAGTGCATCACAAAGGCTGTCTAGATTATTGTACACTATGTAGTGATTTGAGATAATCTTAAAAACTTATTTTGGGGAATGAACTTCCCGAGTAGCGTTACTGAAGAATGACAGATTTAAAGAAAAGAAAAAAGTGTTTCGACACGTATACAAGTGGGAGAAAGTTAGGTCCACAAATACCAAGCACACTTAAATTTTGAAATGGCTTAAGCAAGGATTAAATTTTATATCCAGTGGGTTTTATTGGTTAAATATTTCCAGGTTAACTAGAATCCATAATTTTTTTTCCACCAAAACTAAGCGCTAAATCCACCAAGGTCATACAGTCCACCAGTCTAGAATAATTCCTAAAAATAGGTATTAAATATGAAAGACCTTGGGGTATATGTCAACTGTTGCATGTCCTCCCTATCCACTCACTCCCCCATATACCCTTGTCGCTGTAGAGTATATCAGCAGGAAGTACAGCATATCATTGGTCGGTGTATATAATATGTCCTTGGCCCGTGTATATGTGTCCTTGGTCAGTGTATTCTTGGTCGTGTCTATGTCCTTGGTCGATGTACATATCCTTAGTGTCGGTGGTATACATAAACTACGATATAAATACAGAAATAACAGTACCAGAAACTTACCCATGATATAATGCAGGTGTGGTGTGGTTGGCGGCTGCCACAATACTGCAGCTGGCTCCCTCGCTCACCTTATATCTCCTCCTTAAAGATGCCACCTACGCAATTTCCATCACTTTTTTTTTATTTCATGATTACCATGGAATATCTTTTTCTTGCTACCCACATTTGTCATTGCTTCCGCTACTGAATTCTCCGAGATAGAATTTAAGTAATTATCAATATATATTGTGTATAATTACCGAACTGATTTCACTATGGAGATTTTATTATGTGTATTAAAGACAATTTCCTTTGCTGGGCAGAAAATAACTCACTTATTAGAACTCATATTATTCCATTACAAAAAAAGTTGTTGTAATTAAAATACTAGAGGCGAAATAGCAACACTAGAAGCATTGCGCAACAGAGACTCAGCTGGTGCTTTACTATGACGCAATCACAAGCTATGACGCAATCACAAGCTATGACGCAATCACAAGCTATGACGCACCACACGTCATTCCTTAAAACAAATTTCTTAGTTACTCAATAAACAATACCAGGTCCCAGTATACCTAGTTATGTTTATATATATATATATATATTTTACAAGGCTACAGGAAGAGTTGTATTTACCAAACACAGTTATCATGCAAGCTGGTTTTCCTGTCATAGTTTGTTAGGAAGGATATATATAGGCAAGCACTGGTTTGGCAATAGTTGTGTAAGAGTGGAAGAAAACTCGCAGAAGCAGCGTTGTTGAAGCGAAAACTGGGTAGCTTTAAAAATAGGTTGGATAGGTATTAAGGGTGGGGTGTGGGTAGGTGTGAGCTGGACCTGCCTAGCATGGGCCAGTAGGCCTACCGCAGTTCTCCTATGTTTTTAACATAAGAGTGGAGGAACACGGCAGCAGGCCTACTGGCCCATACAAGGCAGGTCCTTTTCAGTACTACCCATGCTTCCCCTGCTCTGAGTATGTAAGTTTTCAATAGGCCATGTAGAAGTGTTAGGTAAAAGGACACATGTACAACTAATGCGACATTTTTATTGTGCAACGTTTCGCTCTCCAGGAGCTTTGTCAACCACCAGATGAAATTCAACGACGCTCTCCTAGTGATTAAAGATCCCAATTTCCGCTTTGAATCATCATTAATCGCTATTTCTAACACAATTAACAAAAATAAAGGCAGCTTCATCATCTTTGACGTATTAGCAAGAATTCTCCTCAAAACAACAACCCCCGCCATCATATAGCTGTTGCTACTGCTACTACTACTACTATTAGTACTACTACTACTACTACCACGAGTACTACTACAACTATTACTACTACCTTACAATCTTGGGCTGTCAGTTAGCAGTTTGAGAATAATAATACGAAAAGAACTTCAACTGAACTTTATTGTCTTAAGACTGAGGGAGACTGACACCAGTTAGTCCATCTATCTCTGAACCATTAAGCTACAGTTATTCGCAACCCGGCTCTTGTGGCGTACGGGTGTGCTGCGCTGAGCTCTGCCCCCTGGTGGTGGATACGGCAACTGACGGTTTTCTACACGATGGCGGAGAGAGCTAGACGTCGAGTAAACACTGTATGTGTTGAGGTGTTAAAGGGTGCCATTTACCCGAGTAATGCCGATGTCCTGTTGCCGGCGATTCTGCGCGACAGGTGTGGTCAACGAGGAATTGATTGGCATTTCACTTAACAGAGCGACGAGGATCTTCGTCAAATTTGGAGTGAGCAGCGCGTACGAGAGGGTCGTGGATCGGTATCAGGATCATTGCCTTGAGGTTAATCCAAGTCTTGACATGCGCTTGAGAGACGTGTCATGCTACTACACTTGGATTAGGATTAGAAATCTCCCATTTGAGATGGATGAGATGGATGTTCGTAACGTTTTTAGTCGTTACGGGGTTATACATGCGACGACAACGGGACGGTGGTCACAAGGTCCATATGCCGGCTTGTTGGCAGGTTCATTTTCTCTGAAAATGACCTTGCGTAGTCAAATTCCGTCGTATGTATTGATGGAGTTCCGCACGCAGGTATATGTTACCTATGTGGGACAGCAGAGAACGTGTCGCATTTGGCATTTGTGGTGGAACTGGACACATGGCGGCGAACTGTGTGGATGCTCAGAGACAGCAGAGGCGATATAGTGTGGATGAGCAGACAACGATCATGCCGGGGAGGAATCGTCGAAGGGCTGAAGGAAGAGCAGGGTGATATGGTGCAGACAGCTTCGAGTAATTGAAGTGATCAGTTGGACGCTGTGGGTGAGAATGTGAGCATGTTACCTGCTGTGTCACAGGTGGATGCACTTGGAGGTGCCCAGGTGGACCCTGGTAGTGAGGTTATGGGATTGAGTGTGCCTGAACCACTCTTTCAGGATGCTGGTGTACTGCTGGATAGCCCTTTATCGGTGGATTTGGCGGACATTGTTATAGAGCAGGACGAATAAGGTGCAGGTGTTGTGTCAGTAGAGGATGTTGGATGTGAAGGGCTGTCTCCCAGCCTAGAGCGAGTGGTTTGTGTGGAGGTTCACAGGGGTGAGGAAGGGAAGGGGAGGGTGGCAATGGAAGTCACAGGGGAGTCTAGGAAAAGGCCTAGCAGCTCACCTGAGGAGGATGTCCTGATACCAGGGCAGAAGGTTAGCAAAGGCTGGGCTGAGGTAGCTAAAGGTACAGAGCAAGAGTTCAAGAAAGGGTGGTAGGAAGGAGGGCCAGGTAAGGTGAAGCCTGACAGCTCATCATGTGGTACAAGGATGATGGGCATAAACAAAGGAGATATTAATAAAATACTGAGGATATCGACCCAGTAAGAACAGAAATACGTTTAAATTGATAAATTTAGATTTAGAAAGGACATAGGCAAGTACTGGTTGAACAGAGTAGTAGATGCGTGAACAATCTTCAGTACTGTGATAGAGGCTAGGACCTTGTGGCTTTAAAGAGATGGACAATATATGAGTGGAGGGGCTGGGTTTGATTGGTGTCGTAGTACAGGAAAATTCTAGGTGGTGGTTTTGATATGGACCTGCCTTGTATGGGCCAGTAGGTCTTCTGCAGTGTTCCTCCATTCTTATGTTCTTATGTTTTAAGTGGGGTACAGAGACAGCAGAGGCACCGAGGAAAGTCGCCTTCATTCTTTTCAGGTGTTTCACAATGAATGTAAATGGCCTCCATGCGGAGGTAAAGCACTCGTTGGGTAGAAGTGAAGTTGCGACGATTGAATGTTGATGTATGCTTTTTGCAAGAGCATAATCATAGGTATGGAAGAGACTTGGATTTGAATGGATATGCTGTTTATGCAGGTAGTTCAGATAGTTTCAAGGGTGGGGTGGCAGTGGGTGTCAGGGAGACCAGCCCTTTTAGGATGACAGCCTGGGAGGAGGGGGGTGGGGGATGGATAGTATGTGTAGATGGGGTATGGGGTGGAGTTACCATTAGTTTCATTGGAACTGAGGGGGCGGGGTGCATACTGGGGGTGCTTTGGGATGTCATGGGGGCAGTGGGGGTGGTTGATGTAGATGGGGGGTGGGGTAGTTGAACATATTTTCATTAAACAGGGTTATGGGGCAAGGCTTGACTGGATGTATGTGACGAGGGTTAGTAATGCCGGAGGTGCGAAAGTGGTGGGGAGGGAAGGATCTCCTGGTATGTGAGGATATGTTGAGATGTTTATTGGCTGTCAGGGAACTGGGGAATCTAAAGGTGGGGGTGTTGGGGAGGATGGGTGGCACTGGGGATTTGGTGTTGAGAGAGAGTATTTTTCCTATGTATGATTGGCAGGCAGTGTGGTGGCATTTGCGAAAGTTACTGTTAAAGGCGAAGGTGAGGGAGACAAGTTTTCGTTTTTTGCATGGGATTTTAGCATCCCGGGCTCAGTTGTGTGCGATGGGGTTGGCGAGGGATGGAAGTTGCCCCAGCTGTGGGCATTGGGATATGGCATATCATGCGGTATATTTCTGTAAGGTTTTAGGAGGGGTATGGGATTGGGTTGATAGGGTCATCCAAGGGTTTGGGGAGGGGGTTGTCTTTTTTAAGGGTTTTAAGTTTAGATGTTGGTGGTGTATGTGAGGATGTGAGACGGATTGTGAAGGACCTGCCTAGTATGGGCATAGGCCTGCACTGTTCCTCTTTCATTTCTTATGTTCTTATGTGTCTTGGGGTATGCGTGATGTGGTGGGGGATCTTAGGGTTCGGGCTTTGGCAGCTACTTTTTATAGGACTAGTTGCAGGAATCAGAATTTATATGGGAGGGATTGGGAGAGGGCTTTCCCTACGAGCTATAGGAATATGACAGTAGAGTTCCTTTTAGGGTTTTTTAGAGCTAGCATCTGAGAGGGCTGGTCAGGAGGAGGGGGGGAGGGGAGGGGGGTTTAAATTTCTGTCTGAATGGATGGGGTTTATGAGTGTGTGGTAGTGGGGGGGGTTGTGTATAGGCTGGGGTACAGGCGATGGGTGACGTTTTTGTTGTTGCAGCAGGACATGTTGACTAGGGAAAATATGTAAGAGTAAAACTGAGAGGAGTGTGTGGGGATGACTGGAGACGGAGGGAGGGGGGCCGGAAAGGGATGGCGAGAGAAAGAATTCCTTGGTGTTTGGCTTGGCAGGTAATCATAGGGTTTGGATGACGACAGAGTGCGACTCCAGACATGTTAATGTTGCTGTTGTGGTTATATATTTTTAGGTGTCTTTGACAGTTTTGATGGTATCTGGATTGTATATCCTGTTGAAGAATTTCCTCCTCCTAAGTACCTATGGTAGTTGTCGCTGTGAGTAAAAAATTTTTTGGGGTGACTGACTTCTATTGTGGAGCTTCTGAACAGGATGTCTGGCTTTATTGTTGTATATACGTACATTGATACGCAGTCGTTAGGACTGCTGGGTTCCTACTGATAGTTTTTGGTCTGAAGAGGCATATAACTGTATTCCCTGTTTTCATGGTATATATTCATTAATGTAGAGAAATATTTTTTTTTTTTGTTAACTTTTGGAGCCGTGGTGCTTAGTTTGCTTTTGCGTGCACCGGAAAGTTTCTGTGTATATCCTCCAGCTGTTCTTGTCTAGAGTTGTACTCACCTAATTGTGGTTGCAGGGGTCGAGACTCAGCTCCTGACCCCGCCTCTTCGCTGTCCGCTACTGGGTCTCTGCTCTCCCTGCTCCATGAGCTTTATCATACCTTGTCTTAAAACTATGTATGGTTCCTGCCTCCACTATATCTTTCTCTAGACTATTCCACTTCCTGACTACTCTGTGGCTGAAGAAATGGTTCCTAACATCCCTTTGACTCATCTGAGTCTTCAGCTTCCAGTTGTGTCCCTTTGTTTCTGTGTTCCCTCTCTGGAACATCCTGTCACTGTCTACCTTTTCAATTCCCCGCAGTATTTTGTATGTCGTTATCATGTCTCCTCTGACCCTTCTTTCCTCCAGTGTTGTTAGTCCTATTTCCCTCAACCTTTCTTCATAGGACAGACCCCTGAGTTGTGGAACTAACCTTGTCGCAAACCTTTGCACTTTCTCTAGTTTCTTTACGTGCTTGACCAGGTGTGGGTTCCAGACTGGTGCTGCATATTCTAGTATAGGCCTGACGTACACGGTGTACAGTGTCTTGAACGATTCCTTGTTAAGGTAACGGAACGCTAATCTTAGGTTTGCCAGTCGCCCATATGCCGCCGCAGTTATCTGGTTGATGTGTGCCTCCGGAGACGTGCTTGGCGTTATACTCACCCCAAGGTCTTTCTCCTTTGCCGAGGTTTGTAGCCTTTGTCCGCCTAGCCTGTACTCTGTCAGCGGTCTTCTTTGCCCTTCTCCGATCTTCATGACTTTGCATTTGGTGGGATTGAATTCGAGAAGCCAGTTGCTAGACCAGCTGTCAAGCTTGTCCAGGTCTGTTTGAAGTCCTGCTTGGTCCTCTTCCGATGTGATTCTCCTCATTAATTTCACATCATTTGCGAACAGAGACACTTCTGAGTCTATCCCATCCGTCATGTCATTTACATATACTAAGAATAACACTGGTCCTAGGACTGACCCCTGCGGTACACCGCTCGTCACAGGCGCCCACTGTGATACCTCACCACGCACCATGACCCGTTGTTGCCTCCCTGTGAGGTATTCCCTGATCCATTCCAGTGCCCTTCCTGTTATACCTGCTTGTTCTTCCAACTTCTTTACTAATCTCATTTGAGGAACTGTGTCTATGTACGGCCTGGTCACAGACCGGGCCGCAGGGGCGTTGACCCCTGGAATTCTCTCCAGGTAAACTCCAGGTAATAGTGTAAGGAAATGCATCACTGTTATGTACATTATTACGATCATCTGTCTTTTCATGTTACAACATTTAATGTTATCACTGGTTGTGGCCTTGTGGAGAAAAGTTTTGTATGTATAACATCTGGATTATTTTTGTATTAGTTGACTTTTGTTTTGATCTGTATTTTGTAATATGTACCTTTAAAAAAAATTTACAGTCCATCTATCATTATTCCATGATGCAGGAGGAGCCACACTCTCCCTTCTCCATGTGCGTGTGTGTGTGACCTAATTAATGTGTGCGTAAATAACTCATTAGGATTGTGACCAGATATAAACATGTAAATAGTTCATTACCACTGTAATTTGTTCACTGTGAAAACTTTGCGGTACAGTCCCTGGACCCATTATGTACTTTTGTAATCTTTTTGACTACTGCCCACACCACGGGTATGGAGTACATAATAAAGATATTAAACTTACTACGTACAACGATTATATTACGTCTTGCACCTCGCTCTAATATCCATATATACTCTCTGTGTCCCCGTATTGTTTGTAACGGCTTGACAAAGCTCCTGGAGAGCGAAACGTTGCCACAACAGAAATGTCGCATTAGCTGCACATGCGTCGTTCTTTTACCTAACATTACCAACACTGTGATAAATGGTTTGAAAACCGACAAGTTCAACATTGAGACACTTATGCAACATATGGGAATCTTTATTAAGGAAACGTTTCGCCACACAGTGGCTTCATCAGTCCAATACAAAGCAGAAATGAGTGAGGAGAGGAGGAGCTTAAGGTGAGTGGAGTTTGAGCTCTGAGTGGCGTGTGCTGGTATCAGTCTCCCAGAAGATAATATTCTGTGATAACTAGAGAATGCCCATGACGTCAAGAGCAGTGTCGTCTAGTTGAGAGTTTTCTAACTCTTCTTGACAACTCTTTTGCGCTTGTACGGCTATCCTCCTCTTCCTCGGATCAAATATGTTTACTTCCCATTCACCAACACCTGTATGTACACCATGAGTTTAGAACTTTCTCCTGAAAAATAATGGTAATAATAATAATAATAATAATAACAATGTTATTTAAGTAGACTAGAGATATTTTCTAGTATTTAGGCTCGTACTTGGTTGATAGCAGTGCTATTCACGTACACAACACGTATCTTCTCTCACTTTAATAACTTGATAAATGGACTTGCCTAGAGTTAGACCTGCCTAACATGGGCCAGTTGGTCCATGCTAGGCTAGTCTAACTCACGCCCACCCACATCCACTCATGTACTCGTCAAATATATTTTTAAAGCTACTCAAGGTTTTAGCTTCAGTGCCCCAACTCGGGAGTTTGTTCCACTCATCCACAACTGTGTTGGCAAACCAGTGCTCTCCTGTATTCTCTCTAAATCTAAATTTTTCCAACTTGGAACCATTGCTGTGAGTCCTGTCTTGGTTGAATATTTTTAGCACGTTCTGTACATCCCCTTTATTTATTCATGATTTCCATTTATACACCTTAATCATATCCCCCCTAATTCTACGCCTTTCTAGAGATATATAATACTCATGGGACAGCGCTAAACCCGCACGGGGATGGTAACTCCTCCATGGATAACAACATAAGACTGAAGGAGTGAAGTATACAACTAAAATAATTTTTGGATTTCTGTTACTTGTATTTCTTGATATAAATCCAAGTAATCTGTTGGTCTTATTGCGCACGTTGAGGCACTATTGTCCCAGCCTCAGATTCCTGCTTATCATGACTCCTCTTGAAGGCTTCTAGTGTGTCACAGGTGTGAACGTGGCCCCTGGCCTGGTAGGCCACACACAGTGTCCGTGGTTCAATCCCCGGCAAGGATGGCAGCATTTGGCGTGTTTCCTTACACCCGTTGTCCCGCTCACCCAGCAAGTAGGTACCTGCGTGCTAGTCGACTGGTGTGGGTCGCAGCCTGGGGGACAAGATTAATGACCCCAATGGAAATAAGACAGTCTCTCGATGACGCACTTACTTTCTTGGGTTATCCTGGGTGGCTAACCCTCCGGGGTTAAAAATCTGAACAAAATCTTATCTCTTAACTTGACGGCTTGGTCTGATAACAGATAACAAATAAACACTTACACCTTCAAGTGACCTTTACAGCATTTTCTCGCACAGGAGAACTGTTAACAATATATTAATATTGGTCATTTCTGCCAACAGACCTGTTGCACTGGGAAGGTTTGAACGGTTTAGTCCGACTAAGAATTTAACATCTCTTTTGGAATAAATGGTGGGACGCTAGGAATCTTTATTGGCAAAGCGTTTCGCCCTGGTCTCAGACCGGGCCGCGGGGGCGTTGACCCCCGAAACCCTCTCCAGGTATACTCCAGGTAAGCTGCAGGATACGTCAGTGGAAATACTGAGATGAATTACACTCCTGGAGGCAGTAGACGACGTGGAGTAGTTTGAGGTAATCAGTCCCGCGGCTTTAGTGCAAGATAATCAGTCTCTCAGCCAGGCTCTTATACCAAGGCTGAGGGACTGATCACCTCAGACTTCCTCGCCACGGCCTCTTCTGTCTCCAGGAGTGTAATTCTTCTCTGTATTCAACTAATTATAAGCCTGCAGCGCAGGAGAAACATTTCCTCAACAAACATTAATGGTGTTACACACTTGTCTTGTCAACCTGTCGATACTGTATACCATTTGTAATATGATAAATGGTGGGGATATTTCTCCTTTCGTCTAAAGTTGTTGACACGTCCGATGAGAGGGAAGGAAGCGTACATGCGGACTGCGCAATGTGACAAATACTTAGAATAGATTTACTTGCTTTGTGATTATAATTTATTCTGGAGTACGAGAGAGAGTTGGTGACAGCAGCAGCCAGCTGATAATGGAACGTTAAAGCTGACAATGTTAAAAACTAGATATGTTTAAAAGTGCTGACTGAAAGCCATTTTTCCTTCCTCTGATTTCTGGGTGGAAAATAACGTGTTGCTTTCTCCGCTTGTACAAATATTATGGGAAATTTCACACTAGCAGTAATATATATATGTATATATATATATATATATATATATATATATATATATATATATATATATATATATATATGTGTGTGTGTGTGTACTCACCTATTTGTACTCACCTATTTGTGGTTGCAGGGTCGAGTCATAGCTCCTGGCCCCGCCTCTTCACTGATTGCTACTAGGTCCTCTCTCTCCCTGCTCCATGAGCTTTACCAAACCTAGTCTTAAAACTATGTATGGTTCCTGCCTCCACTATGTCGCTTTCTAAGCTATTCCACTTCCTGACAACTCTATGACTGAAGAAATACTTCCTAACATCCCTTTGACTCATAGGAGTCTTCAACTTCCAATTGTGACCCCTTGTTTCTGTGTCCCCTCTCTGGAACATCTTGTCTCTGTCCACCTTATCTATTCCTCGCAGTATTTTATATGTCGTTATCATGTCTCCCCTAACCCTCCTGTCCTCTAGTGTCGTCAGGCCGATTTCCCTTAACCTTTCTTCGTAGGACAATTCCCTTAGCTCTGGGACTAGTCTTGTTGCAAACCTTTGCACTTTCTCTAATTTCTTGACGTGCTTGACCAGGTGTGGGTTCCAAACTGGTGCTGCATACTCCAGTATGGGCCTGACGTATATGGTATACAGAGTCTTGAATGATTCCTTAGTGAGGTATTGGAACGCTATTCTTAGGTTTGCCAGCCGCCCGTATGCTGCAGCAGTTATCTGATTGATGTGTGCCTCAGGAGATGTGCTCGGTATTATACTCACCCCAAGATCTTTTCTTTGAGTGAGGTTTGCAGTCTTTGGCCACCTAGACTATACTCTGTCTGTGGTCTTCTTTGCCCTTCCCCGATATTCATGACTTTACATTTGGCAGGGTTAAATTCAAGGAGCCAGTTACTGGACCAGGCTTGCAGCCTGTCCAGGTCTCTTTGTAGTCCTGCCTGATCCTCGACTGATTTGATTCTTCTCATTAACTTCACATCATCTGCAAACAGGGACACTTCTGAGTCTATCCCTTCCGTTATGTCATTCACATATACCAAAAACAGTACAGGTCCTAGGACTGACCCTTGTGGAACTCCACTCGTCACAGGTGCCCACTCTGACATCTCGTCACGTACCATGACTCGTTGTTGCCTCCCTGTCAGATATTCTCTGATCCATTGCAGTGCTTTTCCTGTTACGTGTGCCTGTTCCTCTAGCTTTTGCATTAACCTCTTGTGAGGAACTGTGTCGAACGCCTTCTTGCAGTCCAAAAAAATGCAGTCTATCCACCCCTCTCTCTCGTGTCTTACTTCTGTTACCTTGTCATAAAACTCCAGTAGGTTTGTGACACAGGATTTTCCTTCCCTGAAACCGTGTGTGTGTGTGTTTGTGTGTGTGTGTGTGTGTGTGTGTGTGTTTGTGTGTGTGTGTGTGTGTGTGTGCAAAATTCGCGAACAAGTGATAGAGGATGCAAAACAACCATAGGGAAAGTTGAATGATAGCTCTAGGCCTTTCGTGTTGCAATCAACACATCATCAGGAGCTTGCAAAGTTGTAGAAATGAGTAAGTAATCTTAACAAATTTGTTCCGAGGGGCGCCTTGTAGAAATCCATGCTGTACTTGTGCAAGATTGATGGACTAAACACATCAACTCCAGGCTGAGGGACTAATTACCTCAAACTCCTCCTCATCTTCCAACTTTCCCTGCATTGGACTGAAGAAGCCACTGCGTGGCGAAACGTTTCCAGAATAAAGAATCCTAAATGTTGCATAAGTGTCTTTCACATGAGAGTTGTCTGTGCCACCTCTTGTAAGCCTCGTAGCTGAGTGGTAGAGTGCTGGACCTGATGACTCTCACATCTACAGTTCGAGTCCTCTTTCATGCTTCCGTTTAGTCACTGACAGTCATTTATTACGACTTGAGTTTATAGACTATATGGTTCTGAGGGGTATGAGAAAAAATGTGCTATGGAAGCTATGGGTCTGTGAGAGGTGTCAGTTGGGTCATAGATGGTGACCTCTGACTCAGACATGTCACAGAAGTAAGTAAGTAAGTAAGTTTATTCAGGTATATACAAATATCTGCCAGGGCCACGGTTCAAGTCCCTCATGCATTCTTCTCTTTATTCAGGTAATAAGAAGGTTGAAGTATGGGTTAGATAGTATAGGGTAGATTTAAGAATGCAATATTAGAGTGTACAGCAGAAGGTTAGGTTAGGTAAGATTCGTCAGGAAACAGGACAGGTGTTTCTTGATGTGGGTCTTAGTCATATGATGACCCGCCACTGGAGCTTTTGGTCATCTGACCGAGGCCTTCCGCTGGCTTACCTATCCGTCCCTTTAAAAATTAAGGTTATAATTATAACCACATATATGCAGAAGTTTATGAATATAGGAGGGTGGGTGCAGGAGGGAAGAAGAGTGATTGGTGGAATAATGAGGTAAAGAGAGTAGTAAGAGAGAAAGTTAGCATATGAAAGGTTTCTGCAAAACAGAAATGATAAAGGAAGATGGAGGATATGGACAGTAAAAGAGAGGTTAAGAGAGTGGTGAGGAGGTGTAAAAGAGAGCAAATTAGAGAGTAAGTGAGGGGTCTGTCAACAAAAAATACTGAAAATAAGAAAAAGCTTTAGAATGAGATTAATGGGTTGAGAAAGTCTAGGGAACCAATGGATTTAATGCTTAAAAACAGAAGATGAGAGTTATTAGATGGAAAGGTGGAGGAATTGTTAAATGTTGATGAAGAAAGGGAGGCAGATATTTCATGCATTGCCCAGGGGGATATAACATCTTTTAGGAGTGAGGAAGAGCCAGATGTGAATGTGAGGGAGGTGGATGATGCTGTGTGTAGAATGAAAAGGGGGTAAAGCAGCAATGTGTTGAATGAAATAGGGTAAAGCAACTGGGATTGATGGGATCAAGATGTAAATACAGTTCTCCTCTTGCTATATGTCTCCACCATTTATAGACTGCGTCATACTTCAACAGTTCATGGTGTACTTGTGGCAAATAAGGGTTAATGATATACGGATATAATATAACTATTTGCCAAGAATATGCATTAGTGTTACAATAGTAGTCTGACATTACGGAGAATATCTTACAAGGAGAAACGCGTACTAATGCATATCATGACTTGAAGTAGCGGAGGCGAATGCTCTTGTGTTGACAATGTGCAGAGTTTGTATTAAATAATGTATTGGACAGCCAGGGACTACGTAATAACCCGTCCGTGTCATGCATCAGTCTCCAACGCAAGTGCCATCCTGGCTTGGTTGATAGCGTCCTCAGCTCACATAATGAGGATCCGGGCTCGATCCCCGCCACGGGCGAAACTTTGGACATGTTTTCCCACTGCCACTACTGTGCCGAACACTGCCACTAGTGTGCCGAACATGAATTGACTTCGATAATAACAAGAACAACAATAAAAATAATAATCTTTATTTCTACAAGTACATGATACAACTTATACAGACCATAGCTGACATCAATGATATACTACTATATAGAAATCACCTGGTTATGCAGAACATTTTGGGCAAATTAGGCTAATTTTGTCCCTTCAGGGTGCGACCCACATCAGTCGGCTAACACCCAGGTACCTATTTTACTGCTAGGTGAGCAGGGGCAGCAGGTGTCTTAAGGAAACAAACGTAAAATATTTCCATCCGTACCGGGGATCGAATCATGGACCTCAGTGTGTGAGCTGAGTGCGCTACTAACCGGGCTACGGGACATCATCTACAAGGATTCGTTCTGAGTAGAGATCTCTATAAGTTGCCTTGAGAAAGTTCTGCCGAGATCTAGACGTTGTTCTGGTAAAAGCTGTCCATTGGCCTGGTAGGCAACGCTCTCGCCTCACGCTGAGTGTCCGTGGTTCGATCCCCGGCAGGGTGGAAACATTGGGCGTGTTTCCTTGCACGTGCTGTCCCCGTTCACCTGCAAGCAAGTAGGTACCTGGACGTTAGTCGACTGGTGCGGGTGGCATCCTGGGGGACAAGATTGAGTACCACAATGGAACTAAGACGCACTGACTTTCTTGGGTTATCCTGGGTGACTAACCCTCCGAGGATAAAAATCCCAACAAAATCTTTTCTTATCTTAAGCTTGTTGTATATACAAGTGTACTGGACCACATGATAGTATATTAGAATTATTTTATTAGCAATCTGGGTTTTATATCTGAGTTAAAACATTATATATTGTGTTGTTTGAAATATTAATATTATATTATTTGACTAAAATTTTGGAGCAGCCCGAAGATGACTTAGTTTATTCAGGTATACAGTCACATTGATTATCAGGTATAGAGTCACATTGATTATCATAGACAGCAGTACATGTGTGGAGGAACTTGGACGACCCAGAAAAGTCAAAGTGACTTATTTCCATTGTTGTCGTTACTGTGGCTGTGTAAACAAGTACTGTTAAAAAATGAGACGCTTATGCAACATATGGGAATCTTTATTAAGGAAACGTTTCGCCCCACAGTGGCTTCATCAGTCCAATACAAAGAAGAACGGTTGTTGTTGTATGTTCGCCGGTACATCCGGCCCGGGTCTTCTCCAAATGGTGACCCGGCATAGAAGAACGGTGTAAAGATAGGAGGGGTTTGAGGTAATCAGTCCCTCGGCTTAGAGTCAATGTTCAGTCCTGATGGACTGAACACATGGACTCCAGGCTGAGGGACTCCAGGCTGAGGGACTCCAGGCTGAGGGACTCCAGGCTGAGGGACTCCAGGCTGAGGGACTCCAGGCTGAGGGACTCCAGGCTGAGGGACTCTAGGCTGAGGGACTCCAGGCTGAGGGACTCCAGGCTGAGGGACTCTAGGCTGAGGGACTCCAGGCTGAAAGACTCCAGGCTGAGGGACTCCAGGCTGAGGAACTCCAGGCTGAGGGACTCCAGGCTGAGGGACTCCAGGCTGAGGGACTCCAGGCTGAGGGACTCCAGGCTGAGGGACTCCAGGCTGAGGACACCAGGCTGAGGGACTCCAGGCTGAGGGACTCCAGGCTGAGGACTCCAGGCTAAGGGACTCCAGGCTGAGAGACTCCAGGCTGAGGGACTCCAGGCTGAGGGACTCCAGGCTGAGGGACTCTAGGCTGAGGGACTCCAGGCTGAGAGACTCCAGGCTGAGGGACTCCAGGCTGAGGGACTCCAGGCTGAGGGACTCCAGGCTGAGGAACTCCAGGCTGAGGGACTCCAGGCTGAGGGACTCCAGGCTGAGGACTCCAGGCTGAGGGACTCCAGGCTGAGGGACTCCAGGCTGAGGGACACCAGGCTGAGGGACTCCAGGCTGAGGGACTCCAGGCTGAGGGACTCCAGGCTGAGGGACTCCAGGCTGAGAGACTCCAGGCTGAGGGACTCCAGGCTGAGGGACTCCAGGCTGAGGGACTCTAGGCTGAGGGACTCCAGGCTGAGAGACTCCAGGCTGAGGGACTCCAGGCTGAGGGACTCCAGGCTGAGGGACTCCAGGCTGAGGGACTCTAGGCTGAGGGACTCCAGGCTGAGGGACTCCAGGCTGAGGGACTCCAGGCTGAGGGACTCCAGGCTGAGGGACTCATTACCTGATAAAGACACTGGAGGGCGAAACGTCTACAATAAAGATTCCCAGATGTTTCACAAGTCTCTTATATTTCATTTTATGTATTGGCACAGAAACAGTATTTAATATTTTTAAAAAATCTGGTATATTTACCGACTGTTGGTCAGCAAGTATGGGCTACATAATTCATGTAAAAGTTTTTACTGTAATTGAAATTTTATTAACCTTATGAAGTTTAAAAGCGGCACTGAAGCTTCAGTATCTACATTAGTTTTCAGCAAAGATTAAACCCAATGAAGTTCATTCCTTTTTACCTTTTTCCACACATGAAAGTGTGATATTTCAGTTTGTACTGGTAGGAGTGTACTTCCTCAGGGATAAATGTGTGTATGCACTCCTTTTCCCAATGAGTGTCCATTAGAATGTGTTTTAGCACTGTCGTAGAATAGCTATGATGTCGCTGGTGTAGTGGCCAGGTCCTGGCCTCAGGACGTATGATGTCGCTGGTGTAGTGGCCAGGTCCTGGCCTCAGGACGTATGATGTCGCTGGTGTAGTGGCCAGGTCCTGGCCTCAGGACGTATGATGTCGCTGGTGTAGTGTCAAGGTCCTGGCCTCAGGACGTATGATGTCGCTGGTGTAGTGGCCAGGTCCTGGCCTCAGGACGTATGATGTCGCTGGTGTAGTGGCAAGGTCCTGGCCTCAGGACGTATGATGTCGCTGGTGTAGTGGCCAGGTCCTGGCCTCAGGACGTATGAGGTAGTAATCACACATTCGTGATTTTCCAATAACATTCTCAAGGCAAGCGATGACTCGCTGAGTGGTGAGGAAATTGATGACTCGCTGAATGGCGAGGAAATTATTTTTTTGAGTTTAGTCATTAAGTAAAAATAGCCGACACTGGTGTTCATCACAAGGCCTGTTTGTGGTGCAAGGGATTTTTAAGAGTCAATGGGCGAGTGATGCACTCGATGGCCCTCAGGAGAGCCATGGCTGGAACCAGCCCTGACTCACATGAGAGCCATGGCTGGAACCAGCCCTAACTCAGATGAAAGCCATGACAGGAACCAGCCCTAACTCAGATGAGAGCCATGACAGGAACCAGCCCTGACTCACATGAGAGCCATGACAGGAACCAGCCCTGACTCACATGAGAGCCATGACAGGACCCAGCCCTGACTCACATGAGAGCCATGACAGGAACCAGCCCTGACTCACATGTTGTTGCTAGTTTATCCTTCAACGAGAAAATCCTGAGTCTGACCTTGATTATAAAACAACGACACTTAAGAGGAGATATCATTGCAGTATATAAGTGGATATCATTGCAGTATATAAGTGGATATCATTGAAGTATATAAGTGGATATCATTGAAGTATATAAGTGGATATCATTGAAGTATATAAGTGGATGATGGACATAAACAAAGGCGATATTGTGTATAAATGGTTTATAAATCCGACGAGTTGATAAATGATACACTTGTTCAACATTTGGGAATTTTTATTCTGGAAACGTTTCTCCCGCCAGTGGCTTCTTCAGTCTCAAAGCGATATTAATAAAATACGGAGGACATCGAATCAAGCAAAAACCAGAAATAACGGATTTAAGTTAGATCAATTTAGATATAAAAAGGACATAGGGAAGCATTGGTTTTCAAGCAGAATGAAAAATTACACATAAGTACAACATCTGGTCATCTTTATTTGTAGACGTTTTGCCCTCCAGTGGCTTTATCAGTACAATACATGGACATAATGTGAAGAATTATATACAAAAGATGAGGTAATCAGTCCCTCAGCCTCGGAGTTGGTGAAGGGGACTCTCCCGGTCCGGGTCTTTTCCAGATGGTGACCAGGCATTGATTCCCTGTCTTGGGAGTGTCTGAGACCAATGTCTCCCATGGGAGGAGGTACAAGTACCTCCTCATCTTCTGGGACCAACTGTCTCCAAACCTAGCCCCATTCTCCGTCCGCACGGGGCTCTTAAGAAGAAGCTAGACCTCTGGTCTGCTTGGTGCTTATATACCGGCAACAGGTGAAGGCATTGTCACTGGTAGGTGGGATTTCCAGTAGAAGTAGGTTATACCCAAGGAATGGACCAGTAGTAATCATCTGTACCAAGATTCCTTGATGTTGCAGTGTCGTTTTCAGTTGTCGGTGCGTGGAACAATCTTCCGAGTAGTGGTAATAGAGGCTAAGACTTTGGGTAGCTTTAAAAAGAGATTAGACAAATATGAGTGGGAGGGGCTGGGTTTGATTGATGCCTGGAGTACGGAAACAAATTCTTGGGTAGCTTTGGGAAAATGTTGGTCAAATACATGGGTGGTTTTGATCAGGACCTGCCTTGTATGGGCCAGTAGGCCTGCTGCAGCGTTCCTACATTCTTATGTTCTTCATTTGTTATTTTCAACACCTATTTCTGCCTCATGAAGCATGAGTTTGATCCTCCTATGTGCGCGAGTTATCTATGTGCCTCTTCATCCTTCAAAACATTAGCACAGTTTTATCTTGTCATTCTGAGCCTTTCGGAAGAATGCGGCTTCCGTGCCTTTACTCAAGGACTTTATTTTGAAAATTAGACACATATGCAACATCTGAGGGAATGATTACCTCATCTTTTGTATATAGTTCTAGTGTCGTCCAATCATATCCTAGAATTTGTATTGATAAAGCCACTGGAGGGCGAAACGTCTACAATGAAGACACTCATATGTTGCACATGTGTCTAATTTTCACCTTGTCGTTGTTCCTGTACAGCATTTTATTAATGGGGGAAAGCGCTAAACCCACATGGGTGTAAGAGAGTACGTGAGGGAACTAAGACGACACCTACTGTGTGGTTCAGAGAACCACAACAAGGATGACGCTGTGTCAAGTGTCAAGACACCGGCGGACCTGACACCGGTCCAACACCGGCCGAAAAGTCGCTTAGTTTCGCGCCTCCGGTGTGAGTGACTTATGTAAAGTTGCGACTCCAGTGGTAGAGTATTCTGACATGTTGTTTTTCTTTGTTATAAAGATACTATATTCTTCAGATGGTGTTATAAAGATACTATATTCTTCAGATGGTGTTATAAAGATACTCTCAAGAACTGGAGTCCCACAGCTTTTGAGACTGCAGGACGAGACAAGAGAGTCACAGTTGGTGCCGCTGATACATACATGTCACAGAAGTGATGATTGGAAAAAAAAAATCAGCCAATTGTGGACACTCTTGGGTGAGTTGTTAAAGGTTTGGGCTGCTAAGTTCGAGGTTCTTTAACCAGAGGTTTGGTAAGTTGGGGGAAGAAAGAAGGATAGGTGAGGATGGAACGTGGAAAAGGGTTAGGTGGGGAGGGGGACTGAAGCTTTGCGGATGAATCACAACTGTGGATACGAGCTGAATACCAGTGGTGTGTGTTGCAACACTCGTTGATGCAGTGTGCCAAGTACGCCATTAACCTTATTGCATCCTCTTTAGTTGTCTTGTAAACAGTGCCAGGTAACTGTCGCAATGGGATTTCTCAATATCTTTCGGGACTTTCGTTTTTTTCCCTTAAAAAACTTTATTTTGCTCTGCAGTGAAGCTTATTCAGTGCCTTATTTGTGTTCTCTTTATCTATATTTGCTTTCCTCTTTCCAACTTGTCTTTTCTTCCCTTCTCTCTACAACTTTCACAAAAATGTAGTTTCGGTGGCTTGGTCAGATAACTTTAAAGCATGTAGAATACATGAGAGTCATTGCACACCACCTGCACACCACCTGTACACCACCTGCACACCACCTGCACACCACCTGCCAAGAATACTTTCATCCTTAAAATAAGAATTAAAGTAAGCTAGTAATGCGTATATACGTAGAGATACCTTTCGGTGTATATACTCTTGCCATCTTCAGTGTTCTGAATCAGTCTTCTGAGGAGAGATTCCTGACTCAGTGCTCTTGGTTTATCAATCAGAATATATTCATTAAAGTGACCTCGAAATGTTTCCATCACGTCTCTGTGAGTGTGAGTCACTTGCCTTCACACTGTAATCTGTTGTTGTTTTTCATGTGACTAATATCAACTAGTTTAAACTCACGAAATTGTAAAAAAACACGATTGCAAACAGATCACAGAATGGGTGAAGATCGAATCCATGGCGAGTGGGTCCTGAAACTAACAGGCCAGTGCGCTAACCACTCGGATGAATCTTTAATAAGATTCATCCAAGTGGTTAGCGCACTTGCCATGGGTTCAATCCACACCAGTTCCATGAATAGTTAAAACTCTCTGAACTCTCCCTCCACTGATCCAGCCAAAACTCTCACTCCTAATCTGGAAAGAAGAATAAAATCTCTCGCATGAATGGCACTTTCACTGAAAAGGTGTCGTAATTGTAGAGATTTTAAGATTAAACTCGAAACAATGGATTCAAGTTGGATGACGTGGGATTGAATAGCATGATCCGGTAGGTTCTGTACTTTTTTTTGTCCTACGTTATTAATATAAAGGAATGGATAGACACGAGAACTTTTGAAAATTGTATGAATAAAAACAAGAGGTGAGAGCATCAGCCTGAACCTGATCTTAGATCACTCAAAGGTAAAGTAAATTATAATGTTAGGAAGAGAGTGAGAGAGAGGAGAGAGAGAGAGAGAGAGAGAGAGAGAGAGAGAGAGAGAGAGAGAAGAGAGAGAGGGGGAAGGAAGGTTGTGAAACTGCCTGACTGTGCAGTACAGTAAGATTCTTCGTATATACACCAAGAGGTAGTAGTGTATATCTCTCAGTGTATGCACACTATACACTTAACAAACCATCCAATCATAACACTTTAGTGGTTTGTATTGGTAATGTTATCGGGTGGGTTGTGTGCTGACTTGCCCAGGTATATTAAGTTGAGTGGAGTCAGGCAGGAGTGGGAGTGGCGCCTTCTCTCTTCTCTCCCAGACAATCCTCATATCCTCCCAGGCGTGTCATACTAGCATAACCTCAGGTCTCCCTCACACTTTCACAAAATTTGGATAGTCTTTAGGAACTGTGGATAAACAGCAGGAAGCCGAACATTTGGTGGGCAGTAGCGGGTTCGTCTCCCTGGAGGACCTGGTTCATCTTGCAGTCTACAACTATCTGTGTGTTAGTAGACAATTGTGGATCGCATTCTGGAAGCAGGTTCAGATAATCACACTGGAAATAGGCCATACTGCTTGAGTTCCTTGGAATATTCTGATTTAATGGCTCTCCGGTTTCACAGTCACAAAGTCTGTCTCGATATGTGTAGATGGAACTTGTTGCAACTACTGTCACATTAAGAGACTTAAGTTGTATCCACGTAACTGACCCCAGGGCTTTTGCATGTATCAAACACCCTTTGAGCCATGTACCAGAAACTGATTATTTCCAACCGTGGCTCGGTTGGCAACGCTGTCGCCTCACACACTGAGTGTCCGTGGTTCAATTCCCGGCATGGGTGGAAATGGTAGGCGTGTTTCCTTACATCTACTGTCCCTGTTCACCTAGCAGTAAGTAGGTACCTGGGTGTTAGTCGACTAGTGTGGGTTGCATCCTGGGGGACAAAGTTAACTTAGGCTGAAGAACTCCAGTGGAAATAAGACAAAATAAATCTTATCATAACCTCAGATACTCAACAGGGAATCCCTGGTCTGTGTTGTAGGCTTCTCAACACGTTTTTCATCATAGGAAGTTTCATCTGTAAGCTTAACCTAGCTCCTCATGGAGGGGCAAGAGACCTTGAAGTTTGAAGGTCTCTTGATCTAAATAATTCCTCGGATCAATCCTGATTATCTCCGCTGAATGGCTCTGATGTACTGTTGTCCTGGTGTAGTCCTGGTGTTGTCCTGGTGTTGTCCTGTCGTTGGTGTGTATACTTCCTTCCTATAAAAAATACGTGAGTAATCCTCAACTATTACAAGCACGACGAAAACCACCACCATCACCATCAATAACCGCAATGAGCATCAACACTGTCATCTCCAGCACCACCACTAGCATCACCAACAGTTCCACCATCAACAACTTTCACACTGCCCCACCAACACTTAACTCTTATTCAACACTTATGTGGGAAGACAGAGACCAGAGTGTTATTCTATTCCACTCTTTATTGTTTGTGTCACTGAGGCTCCTACGCTCTCATCTCAACACAGTAACTTAAGAACTTACGCATTTATAATACTAATAATTATAATGATAATCTTTATTTCTTCAGGCGCATGTGCAACGTATACAGGCTTAGCTGACATCAATAACATACTGTATATAAAAATCCCTTGTTACGCAGAGCATATCGGACAAATTAGGTTAATCTTCTCCTCAGGATGCGACCCACACCAGTCTGCTAACACCCAGGTACCTATTTACTGCTAGGTGAATTTCTGAGATCATCAAACACACGCTTATTGTAGAGCCTCCGTGTGTATGAATACATCCATATACATGCCTCAGAATATTGAATACACACATAAACCCGCCTTATAATATTTAATACATGCATACACACACTCCACATAAAGACCTCCGAAGGTATTACAAGCATATATGTACGTGCCTCTCAGGATAAGTGATATTATACATGTATATACGCTTCACAAAGTATTAATCCATACATACACACGCCTTTGAAGGTATATTGTTAATTTAAAGCTTCAACATATAACACACAGTAACATCATATTACTTTGATATATTGTAACTGAAGCCAATACAACTGAGTATTGTGGTATTACAGTGTGACTGATGTTAGTGTGGTATCAGACACAGTGTGGCTGATGCTAGTGTGGTATCAACTAGTGCAGCATCAGCCACACTAACTAAAACCGATACATGATGACACAGACACGTTTCGTCTGTACAACAGGCTTCCTCAGTCGAATACAGAATGTCGCAGCTTCAGACTATGGGACTGACCACCTTCTATCAAGGCTAAGGGACTGTAGCCTCAAAATTACCTCTTCAGTTCTACTGTATCTAATGTTATATTCTCCTGTGTCAGAATTAAGAGTTCTTTTGTGAAGGTGAAACGTTTCTCCACTAAGCTAAGTCTTGAACCTATGTCTCAAGCATCAACTTGTCGGTATTATACAACCATAATTATGTTAAGTTATACATAATGAAGCTAGGTGTAATACACACACAACAATGCACAAAACATTATACACAATACAACAACAACGACATCATCATAACAATGAACTGTCATAGATACTGAACCATAACTGATACAAAATATTTACTGAAATATAACTTATATATTAATGTATATGGTGCTGAGGTTATTATTTTACGGGACTTAACAAGTCTGCAGTATGTGTCGATGCGGTGTTAGACCTGCCACAAGTTAGACACGGCAGACAACCCTCCAAACTTCTAACTCAACGCTCTTAACAGTGACACATTCCTACTTCCCATTACCAGAACTAGCACCAGAGCTAGCCACTTGCACAACGCATCCAACTGACTACAAAAACAGACTCCATGGAAGGCCGCGTCTGCCTCTCCACATGTCCTTCAAGAATCATCAATTACAGCCTTCAGAAACAACGCTGCTCCTGCTGGAGGACGCCGTGCTAGTCACACCCAGACCACCACAACAACCGGACAATCCTTCCTTAATTCCTCGACGCATCAACTGTCAGAAAATAAATATTGGCCACTTAAAATGGCCAGGTATTGAGAAGGGCATTAACCGTAATGGTCCTCAGTAAGATAAATGGTGAGGACGAAGTTCCTGCAAACCGGAAAGAATGTCATGTTGCACGCTTTTAAAATTCACGACCCCCTTGCTTCGACCCTGTCGTTTGTATGCATAATTCCAGGTATCTTTAAAGATCTCTCTACCAGCGAGATGATTCAGCTACATTAAACTTACTCAAGACCTAAGACCTTGGACCTAACCTTCACTCTTACCGTTGTGGTTCTTACCACCACCACCACTACCACTGTCTACACGATTTTCTCTCTAGTTTGTTCCTTCACCAAGATCCTCCTTCACTGGAGTATACCTGGAGGGTGTTTCGGGAGTCAACGCCCCCGAGGCCTGGTCGAGGACCAGGCCTTGATCAGGATCAGGACCTGATCAACCAGGTTGTTACTGATGGCCGCACGTAAACCGACATACGAAACTGGACAGGAACCTAAAGTCAGTTCTTTAGGTGCCTGTCCAGTTTCCTCTTGAAGACAGCCAGGGGTCTATTGGTAATCCCCTTTATGTATGCTGGGAGGCAGTTGAACAGTCTTGGGCCCCTGACACTTATTGTGTTGTCTCTTAGCGCACTCATATATTTCATAATCTCTGTGCTTCTGTTATTTACACTTGTTATGAAGGCAAGAATCATATGAGCTCTGTAGCGAAGACTTATCTTGTTATACACTCCTTCACTCTTGTTAAACTCAACTACACAATCATTCATCCCCATCTGTTATTTATTTATTTATTCATAGAGAAGCACTAAACCAGTAGGGACCATATAGCGCCTGGGGAATGGGAGGTAGTAATAATAATAATAATAATAATAATCTTTATTTCTACAAGTACATGTACAAGGTATACAGACCTACTATATAGAAAGCCCCTTGTTATGCAGAGCATTTCGGGCATTTTAGGTCAATTTTGTCCCCAGGATGCGACCCACACCAGTCCACTAACACAGGTATCCATTTTACTGATGGTTCCATACACACGCTTCTTAAGACATTAATTAATACACAGTTATACTTCTTAATAATACACAAGTATGGTTACTTTAAAACAGTTGACCTAGTATACACTTGACCTTCCCTATTTGTAGTTACAGGGGTTGAATCTCAGCTCCTGTCCCTGGTTTAAATTAGCCGTTACCGGATTTACTCTTTCCTAGCGTGATGAGCCCTGTCATACCTGTTCATAAAGCTACGTGTTGGAATGTTCTTTCCACAATACCCGTTCTTTCATTTTTCCCCGCCGGCCGAGGGATAATTAATGCCTGAATTAGTTGTGGGTAGTTTAATATATTTATTATGTACCCCATACCCATAGTGTGGGGGTAGTCAGAAGATTACAGAGGCACATAATGGGCCCAGGGACTGTACATCAACATTACAGAGGCACATAATGGGTCCAGGGACTGTACATCAACATTACAGAGGCACATAATGGCTCCAGGGACTGTACATCAACAATACAGAGGCACATAATGGTTCCAGGGACTGTACATCAACAATACAGAGGCACATAATGGGTCCAGGGACTGTACATCAACATTACAGAGGCACATAATGGCTCCAGGGACTGTACATCAACATTACAGAGGCACATAATGGGTCCAGGGACTGTACATCAACAATACAGAGGCACATAATGGGTCCAGGGACTGTACATCAACAATACAGAGGCACATAATGGCCCCAGGGACTGTACATCAACATTACAGAGGCACATAATGGTTCCAGGGACTGTACATCAACATTACAGAGGCACATAATGGCTCCAGGGACTGTACATCAACATTACAGAGGCACATAATGGTTCCAGGGACTGTACATCAACATTACAGAGGCACATAATGGCTCCAGGGACTGTACATCAACATTACAAAAAAAAAAAAAAAAAAAAAAAAAAAAAAAAAAAAAAAAAAAAAAAAAAAAAAAAAAAAAAATTTCATTTATCCGCCGGCCAGGGATAATTACATGCACAATTAAGTGAGGTAGTTTAATATGTTATTATGTACTCAACAATACAGAGGCCATAATGTCAGGGACTAGTCATGCAAGATTACAGAGGCACATAATGGGCCCAGGGACTGTACATCAACATTACAGAGGCACATAATGGCTCCAGGGACTGTACATCAACATTACAGAGGCACATAATGGCTCCAGGGACTGTACATCAACATTACAGAGGCACATAATGGCTCCAGGGACTGTACATCAACATTACAGAGGCACATAATGGCTCCAGGGACTGTACATCAACATTACAGAGGCACATAATGGCTCCAGGGACTGTACATCAACATTACAGATGCACATAATGGGTCCAGGGACTGTACATCAACATTACAGAGGCACATAATGGGTCCAGGGACTGTACATCAACATTACAGAGGCACATAATGGCTCCAGGGACTGTACATCAACATTACAGAGCACATAATGGTCCAGGGACTGTACATCAACATTACGAGTGCACATAATGGTCCAGGGACTGTACATCAACATTACAGAGGCACATAATGGCTCCAGGGACTGTACATCAACATTACAGAGCACATAATGGCTCCAGGGACTGTACATCAACATTACAGAGGCACATAATGGGTCCAGGGACTGTACATCAACATTACAGAGGCACATAATGGTCCAGGGACTGTACATCAACATTACAGAGGCACATAATGGCTCAGGACTGGCTCAACCAGGGCACTGCTCAGGGCACATCAACATTACAGAGGCACATAATGGCTCCAGGGACTGTACATCAACATTACAGAGGCACATAATGGCTCCAGGGACTGTACATCAACATTACAGAGGCACATAATGGCTCCAGGGACTGTACATCAACATTACAGAGGCACATAATGGCTCCAGGGACTGTACATCAACATTACAGAGGCACATAATGGCTCCAGGGACTGTACATCAACATTACAGAGGACATAATGGCTCCAGGGACTGTACATCAACATTACAGAGGCACATAATGGGTCAGGACTGACATCAACATTACAGAGGCACATATAATGGCTCCAGGGACTGTACATCAACATTACAGAGGCACATAGGCACATAATGGCTCCAGAGACTGTACATCAACATTACAGAGGCACATAATGGCTCCAGGGACTGTACATCAACATTACAGAGGCACATAATGGCTCCAGGGACTGTACATCAACATTACAGAGGCACATAATGGGTCCAGGGACTGTACATCAACATTACAGAGGCACATAGGCACATAATGGCTCCAGGGACTGTACATCAACATTACAGAGGCACATAGGCACATAATGGCTCCAGAGACTGTACATCAACATTACAGAGGCACATAATGGCTCCAGGGACTGTACATCAACATTACAGAGGCACATAATGGCTCCAGGGACTGGGCCACAAAGTTTTAAAAGTTAAACAAATCACAATGACAATGAACTATTTACATGTTTATATTCGGTTACAACTGTAACGAGTTATTTATGCGGTTGTAGTCACTGCAACGTGTTTATCACATTATTAAAATATAGGTCTTTCACACGTTATATTATTATGTATTCAACTCCCATCTAATGCTGTGTATTATTTTATTACATGTAATGGTTTGGGCGGCAGAATAAACTTATGGGATTAAAACGAGTTGATGAGAGTGCGCATGTGGGTGTAATGTGGGGGTGAGGGAGGGATAGTTGTTGCTATATGACAGATGGTTGTTGCTTGCTACATGTCAGTGTAGCTCTGTGGCAGGACCACCACCTGGACCACCACCTGGACCACTCTCACACCCTCACTGGCACCACCACTGTCTAGCAGCGCCATCACTCTCCAGGGACACTAGTACTGTCTACTGGCACCATCACTGTCAACTGGCACCATCACTGCCACCACCGTAGCTTGGCAACAAGTAACTCTGGGAAACAGCTGAGGGTATTATTGAGTTCAGTAGAATCTGTTGTTATATAAGGTAAGGAGATGCCACATTTTTATTAACTAATTAGATTTTGCCATAAGAGTAAACACGGAGTACCTAACGTGACCCCGGCCACCGCCCTCTTTATTATTATTATATTCCCACCATTATTACCATAACCACAAGTTTCTTCTAATGTAGATTTATTGTAATGCTGCACAGATTAATTATTCTCTGAAGTAACTCTCTCTGAACACGTCCTTCTGATTACCTTGTATTATTACCTTGTATTACCTTGTATTATTACCTTATATTATAACCTTGTATTTCCTCTGTAATCTACGACAGTGTCTTTAAATCTATAGTCTGTCTTCTTCCCACTTCATCAGCTTTCACATTAACATTGTTTGCTATATATATGTAATGTGTGTGTGGTGCCGAATAGGTAAAATTGGTCAATTAGCAAGACTTCGCTTAAAAATAAAGTTCTTTCTAAAATAACACAATGAAATATACTTTTTTCGTTAGGGTCAGAATGATTTTTTTGCGAAATTACTGCATACACAATTTTTCGCTTGCCTTATTCGGCAAGAAGAGCGTTGCTATTTAAGCCAAAATCGCAAGTTTTACCTATTCGGCACGACATTATATAATGTTTCCTATACTTGCTCCTGTTACACAGTTTTCTACTATCAATTTGCTGCTGTCGTGTAGATTATAATAAAAAAAATCGTATTTATTAATTACACTCCTAACTATATTCATAATTGGTTCTAAGTAATAGGTTAAATTCATAGCAAATTTTGACTGAAGGGAAAATCTCCCTACTATTTAGGCCTAAAAGTGACGCTGGATTCTTGGTCATATACTCAGGCTTCTCAAATCTCGCCAGGGGATTCAACCCCAGCTACCACAGTAAGGTGATTCACCCTCGAAGGCGCATGAGTGTTTTAAATTCTGATTTCTCTTCCTAAAGACATTTATAATTCCAAGTTTCCTCTTGAGAATATCGCTGGTCAAGTGGGCGGAGAATGGTGAACTATTGTTGGTTTAAATCTTTTAATTATGTTTCATTGTTATAAATATTGGCAAGGGAAACTATTTTAATTTTGTGGGTTTTGATATATACGTTGTAATGTGTTTGATGCTCTGTTTATCTAGAGGTGGTGACAGCCCGTGTCGACACAGGTGTGGTGAGTGACACGTCTACTCACTAGGCCACCTTCCACATGTATCAATATCCCAGATGTGACAAATGTAACGAATTAGATGAATTATCAGAACTGTGGACACCAGGATGAATAAAACTATACTAATTACAACTAAAATACTGGCATGTTGCTAGATGAACAACAAATTATGACTGGCCACAAGGTCTGCTTTATCTAAACTGAGCGCTCGTCCAGGACTGAAACAAAATCTTTGTTCCCCAAGGAAACTTTGAAAAAATATAGTGAGTAGATAACAGTATACTTCGACTAAGTAGTGGTAAAGGAAAGCTCCTTACATAGTTTTAGGAGCAGGTACGATAGGGTCCACTCTAATCAACGTCTACCATCACATCTATATGTTGTAGTTTGTACACTCCAGATGTGCAACACCTGGCGTATCTTCGTGTCTTAATTCCTCATTTTGTCGATATTGTAAAGCTTTGTGATAACACCGCAGTCAGCGCTCATAGTCACATCTTGGAATGCGATGTCAATTATTCACCATGATGGCTGATAAACCTGTCAAATGATTAAAACTCCCACTGAGTTCTCCTGTGATTAACACCTATTGTTGTTGTTGTTCTTGATTCGCCGGTACTCTCCCGGTCTGGGTCTTTTCCAGATGGTGACCCGACCTTGGCTCCTGTCTTGGGAGTGTCGTGAGACCTATGTCTCCATGGAGGAGGTACAAGGACCTCCTCATCTTCTGGGACCAACTGTCCCCAGGCCTAGCCACATTCCCCGCCCTCACGGGGCTCGTAGGGAAGCTAGGCCTCTGGTCTGCCAACGGCAGTCCTGGGAGCTGCAGACAGTAGCAAGCTCCAGCTCTGGCACCTTCCGCCCCAGGAGGGCACGTGGACTATTCCCACCCTAGGGGGCCCGTGGGAGTGGTCTAACACCTGTGTTCGCAGACATTTTCCCATCACTCTTAACTAATGTCATATTAAAGAGCGTTACCTCGCTAGTTAGTTCCTAACTAATACAATATTTAAGAGCGTTACCTCGCTAGTTAGTTCCTAACTAATACAATATTTAAGAGCGTTACCTCGCTAGTTAGCATACTAACATCTTTTCATGATCAATATCACACATTTCCAACACTTACCTGGAGTATATCTGGAGGGGGTTTCGGGGGTCAACGCCCCCGAGGCCCGGTCCGTGACCAGGCCTCGTGGTGGATCAGGGTCTGATCAACCAGGCTGTTACCGCTGGCCACATTTGGGTATCTTGCCGAAAGGCTTCTCCTGAACAACAGGCTTCTTCAGTCGCACACAGGTTAAAACTTTAAAGGCAACAAAGTTACCCAAGTATTGGAAATGCGTCACATCCATGCTATATACCACTGGGTATTATCATAGCATGATTTTGACTTCAGATACTTTGGGTACGTGGTTATTAAATACATTTTTTTTATCTTTGAAATGTGTTGATGTGGGTCGCCTCGCAGAGGGAAGTTGCTCTTCATCCAAGGAATATGAGCTACCCTCCCCTTTCTCTGATCAAGCCTGATTACCCTATCCTCATTCCAAGGGCTATATATAACCCATACGGCTTTAGTGTTTGTGGATATGGCAATTCTCTAAGTGTGTGGCAATCATGATGAGTTCATTCTGGTGATTATAATAATTTATAATGCTTAAAAATAATACTAAAATTGCCTTTGTATGTAGACTGGTCAAGATTTTTTTCCTTACCGAAAAATGGTTTCTGAGAATGTCACATATACATAATTAACATGTGGATAAGTAAGGGAATTCTACCTCACACCAGGTGTTTACCTCACACCAGGTGTTTACCTCACGCCAGGTGTTTACCTCACACCAGGTGTTTACCTCACACCAGGTGTTTACCTCACACCAGGTGTTTACCTCACACCAGGTGTTTACCTCACACCAGGTGTTTACCTCACACCAGGTGTTTACCTCACACCAGGTGTTTACCTCACACCAGGTGTTTACCTCACACCAGGTGTTACTCACACCAGGTGTTTACCTCACACCAGGTGTTTACCTCACACCAGGTGTTTACCTCACACCAGGTGTTTACCTCACACCAGGTGTTTACCTCACACCAGGTGTTTACCTCACACCAGGTGTTTACCTCACACCAGGTGTTTACCTCACACCAGGTGTTTACCTCACACCAGGTGTTCCGTGGCTTGGTTGGCAACGCTCTCGCCTCACACATTGAGAGTCCGTGGTTCGATCCCCTACACGGGTGGAAATGCTGGGCATGTTTCTTATACTTACTGTCCCTGTTCACCTAGCCCTAAGTAGGAACCTGGGTGTTAGTTGACTGGTGTGGGTGGCATCCTGGGGGACAAGCTTGAAGGACCACAATGGAAGTAAGACAGACAGTCCTCGATGACGCACTGACTTTCTTGGGTTATTCTGATGACTAACTCTCCAGGTTAAAAATCCTAGGAAATCTTATCTTAGAGCAGCGCCAGGGACATGACGTCCAGGAGCTGGCAGATAAGCAGTGCCGGATATGAATGCCTGAGAGTGAACGGCATCAATGGTTAACGGTTGATGCCTCGTGTGGAATGTATGGAGAGTATGACGGGTATAGACTGTGGGGGCCGCGGGGGCGTCGACCCCCGAAACCCTCTCCTGGTATACAAGTCTTGTTGGATTCTGTGCAGTACCTGGAGAATGCATCTTCTGGTCGGCTTTCAACTTTTAGTGGTGATGGGTTTCCCCCTCAAAGAAAGTTTTCCTTCATTTTAAGCTGTGTAAGTTAATTTGCCAATTTTTATTAATCAAACTGGTTTATGTGAAATAACTCAAGGGGCGCGTCAGTTCCCACGTTTTCTAATATGTTATTTGTCCCCCCTATAATCTTATCTTGTCCATAATTACTATCGCATTTGTTTTGCTTCGTAAGGTGACGTCCAGGATCTTTCCGTAATTCATGGTATAACTTAAATCTCTGAGGACAATTTAACTTAAACTCCAATAACTTGACAATTCAACTCAGTTGCTTGAAGTGTTCTATGCTGGTTTATCTTAATATATTGGTCTCTTAGATAATAACATGACACTGGTGGGTTTACCGCTTAGTTATGATTATAATTAGATAACTATAGAATGCCTCTTCAGCTCAGCTTTAAAAATGGTGCTTCTTACTGGAAGGTTTGAAACAGATTTGGCCTTTGTATGTTCTAATTGACTATTTTTATTGAAAAAATCGGGATATTAGTTTCCATATGGACTTGTAAATGCCTCTTCTAGTTTATTTCACATCTTCATTGCAGTAATATTTGTATTACAAATTTACGCCGTATTCTGTACCATTGCAGTTGTGGGCACCGAGGTACAGGGGGCTGGGGTTATGCAACAAGGGGATACCTTTCTTGCCTCGTACAACGACCGAAATGAATGTAGTTTATGGAGATGTTTCGCTCACCAGCTGATGGTTCTTGGTGGATAAGTTAAAGAAACGTTCACAGAAGACTACAAACTGATGATCAGAATTAAAACACAAGTTAGGATGAAATATTAAATTATCGAAGTTACTCTCAGCCAGGGAGTCTACCCACCCCCCAGGTAGGTAGACTCCAGGGAGTCTACCCACCCCCCAGGTAGGTAGACTCCAGGGAGTCTACCCACCCCCCAGGTAGGTAGACTCCAGGAGTCTACCCACCCCCAGGTAGGTAGACTCCAGGGAGTCTACCCACCCTCCAGGTAGGTAGACTCCAGGAGTCTACCCACCCTCCAGGTAGGTAGACTCCAGGGAGTCTACCCACCCTCCAGGTAGGTAGACTCCAGGAGTCTACCCACCCTCCAGGTAGGTAGACTCCAGGGAGTCTACCCACCCTCCAGGTAGTAGACTCCAGGGAGTCTACCCACCCTCCAGGTAGGTAGACTCCAGGGAGTCTACCCACCCTCCAGGTAGTAGACTCAGGGAGTCTACCCACCCTCCAGGTAGGTAGACTCCAGGGAGTCTACCCACCCCCAGGTAGGTAGACTCCAGGAGTCTACCACCCCAGGAGGTAGACTCCAGGAGTCTACCCACCCCCAGGTAGGTAGACTCCAGGGAGTCTACCCACCCCCAGGTAGGTAGACTCAGGAGTCTACCCACCCCCAGGTAGGTAGACTCCAGGAGTCTACCCACCCCCAGGTAGGTAGACTCCAGGGAGTCTACCCACCCCCAGGTAGGTGGACTCAGGAGTCTACCCACCCCCAGGTAGGTAGACTCCAGGAGTCTACCACCCTCCAGGTAGGTAGACTCCAGGGAGTCTACCCACCCCCAGGTAGGTAGACTCCAGGAGTCTACCCACCCCCAGGTAGGTAGACTCCAGGAGTCTACCCACCCTCAGGTAGGTAGACTCCAGGGAGTCTACCCACCCTCCAGGTAGGTAGACTCAGGGAGTCTACCCACCCCCAGGTAGGTAGACTCCAGGGAGTCTACCCACCCCCAGGTAGGTAGACTCAGGAGTCTACCCACCCTCCAGGTAGGTAGACTCCAGGGAGTCTACCCACCCCCAGGTAGGTAGACTCCAGGAGTCTACCCACCCCCAGGTAGGTAGACTCCAGGAGTCTACCCACCTCCAGGTAGGTAGACTCCAGGGAGTCTACCCACCCCCAGGTAGGTAGACTCCAGGAGTCTATCCACCCCCAGGTAGGTAGACTCCAGGAGTCTACCCACCTCCAGGTAGGTGACTCCAGGAGTCTACCCACCCTCCAGGTAGGTAGACTCCAGGGAGTCTACCCACCCTCCAGGAGGTAGACTTCAGGGAGTCTACCCACCCTCCAGGTAGGTAGACTCCAGGGAGTCTACCCACCCCCAGGTAGGTAGACTCCAGGAGTCTACCCACCCTCCAGGTAGGTAGACTCAGGAGTCTACCCACCCTCCAGGTAGGTAGACTCCAGGAGTCTACCCACCCCAGGTAGGTAGACTCAGGGAGTCTACCCACCCTCCAGGTAGGTAGACTCCAGGAGTCTACCCACCCCCAGGTAGGTAGACTCCAGGAGTCTACCCACCCCCAGGTAGGTAGACTCCAGGGAGTCTACCCACCCCAGGTAGGTAGACTCCAGAGAGTCTCCCACCTCCAGGTAGGTAGACTCAGGAGTCTACCCACCCCCAGGTAGGTAGAGCTCCAGAGAGTCTACCCACCCTCCAGGTAGGTAGACTCCAGAGTCTACCCACCCCCAGGTAGGTAGACTCCAGGAGTCTACCCACCCTCCAGGTAGGTAGACTCCAGGGAGTCTACCCACCCTCCAGGTAGGTAGACTCCAGGGAGTCTACCCACCCTCCAGGTAGGTAGACTCCAGGGAGTCTACCCACCCTCCAGGTAGGTAGACTCCAGGAGTCTACCACCCTCCAGGTAGGTAGACTCCAGGGAGTCTACCCACCCCCAGGTAGGTAGACTCCAGGAGTCTACCCACCCTCCAGGTAGGTAGACTCCAGGAGTCTACCCACCCCCAGGTAGGTAGACTCAGGAGTCTACCCACCCTCCAGGTAGGTAGACTCCAGGGAGTCTACCCACCCCCAGGAGGTAGACTCCAGGGAGTCTACCCACCTCCAGGTAGGTAGACTCCAGGAGTCTACCCACCCCCAGGTAGGTAGACTCCAGGAGTCTACCCACCCTCAGGTAGGTAGACTCCAGGAGTCTACCCACCCCCAGGTAGGTGACTCCAGGGAGTCTACCCACCCCCAGGTAGGTGAGACTCCAGGGAGTCTACCCACCCTCCAGGTAGGTAGACTCCAGGAGCCTACCCACCCTCCAGGTAGGTAGACTCCAGAGGCTACCCCAGGCAGGTGACCCAGGATTCCAGGTAGGACTCCAGGGAGTCTACCCACCCTCCAGGTAGGTAGACTCCAGGAGTCTACCCACCCCCATGTAGGTAGACTCCAGGGAGTCTACCCACCCCCAGGTAGGTAGACTCCAGGAGTCTACCCACCCCCAGGTAGGTAGACTCAGGAGTCTACCCACCCCCAGGAGGTAGACTCCAGGAGTCTATCCACCCTCCAGGTAGGTAGACTACAGGGAGTCTACCCACCCTCCAGGTAGGTAGACTCCAGGGAGTCTATCCACCCTCCAGGTAGGTAGATTACAGGGAGTCTCCCCACCCTCCAGGTAGGTAGACTCAGGGAGTCTACCCACCCTCCAGGTAGGTAGACTCAGGAGTCTACCACCCTCCAGGTAGGTAGACTACAGGAGTCTACCCACCCTCCAGGTAGGTAGACTCCAGGGAGTCTACCCACCCTCCAGGTAGGTAGAGTCCAGGTAGTCTACCCACCCTCCAGGTAGGTAGACTACAGGGAGTCTACCCACCCTCCAGGTGGAGACATCGTAAAAGGACATGGAAGATTAAATAGTTAAAAGAATCAATCGATAATTATGGTAGAATCCAGGTATTGGAGAATTAAAACCTCACACAACTTGAAATTACAGCACTTAGTCTGGGGGCGTACACACACATACACACATACACGAGAGAGAGAGAATTATTAGACTTAGTCTGAGACAGAATCTTTATTAATATAGCAAATGTAAAGTATAGTATTACAAGTGTTGATTATCAGCATTCACTGTTTATGTCTTAGTTATGGATCACACTGGATCCTTCCCCATGTCCCAGGCAGCGCTATCATTCCTACGGGTTTACCGCCATATCAACTTTATCTACGGAATACTGGTATATTTATGGTTAAAGTATTAAATTCATGGAAATGTGCTTAAACCTGTATGGGTCATGCAGCGCCTGAGGCAGGAGGGCCTGATATTTACACCACCTCAATTCGAACCCCGGAAAAGTATAACATATATGATATGGGTATAACAAAATATTTACGTTGCAGATGTTCGGAGTGTGTGTGGTGGTGGTCAACATCTGGACTATGGTGCATGTTGCTTCCAGTACGTCTCTCCTGCAGCAGCAGCACAAGACTCGCACACTCAGATACCACCTTGCTCCCACCGTCTCCCACTCTACTTCCACACTCACACACCACCACCACACCACAGACAATCCAATAGGAGATTACACAGGCAATGTAAAAGCATACAATGCAAACAATCCACCGGCTGATGACCACACAAGCAATCCACTAGCAGATTACATAAGCAATCCATCAGCAGACGATGTAAATGCAGCAGCAGATTACAACACAAACAATTCACCAGCAGACAAGTACACAGTCAAGAGGTCATTATCAACCACTGACTGACTACCTGTCGTCAGTGACCAGGCTTCCCTGGCGTCGTACACAAGACCCATTGCTCTACAAGAACTGCAAGCCTCACGCACCGTTATCACAGCTGCAGACCCAAACCGTGACCACGATTCGCTTCTGAGGAAAATACCTTCAACTAAAGACCTAGCGGAATGGACCAGACCCAGGGTAGTATTACCAGGAGCTAGGACCTACGCTGCGGTCTTGGGAGAATATGAAAAGACATTTTCAGCTAGAGAGGAAGAGGAACCTCCTGCAGAAGAGGTGGCAAGCATGATCTCAGCCTTGCTGACTCGCCATCTAACCGGATGCTATAAGGTATTTCATCCTTCACCCTTCCTTGATGCTGGTGAGGGGCCCTTGATATTTGTCCTCCCATTCCCGAGGCGCTGTATGACCCGTTCGAGTTTAGTATTTTCCCCAACACTAATGTGCTTTATTACATTCATTTCTATAATAGTCGCGTGTCAGTAAAAAAAAAGTAGCTTTTATTAATCTGCATAAAACGACATAATGCATTGTAGTGGTTTGTGATGATACCTGTTGCTGGTAAAATTATGTATACCGACCATCGAATTAGGTTTAACCCTCCCTTCTGTGTGGAAACGAACATTGGAGTTCACTTCAGGACATTTATTAAAAGAAACGTTTCGTCAGAGTGGCTTCTTCAGTCCTAATGGACTGATGAAGACACTCGTGGCGAAACGTTTCCTTTAATAAATATTCTGAAATGTACACAAGTGTCCTTTTCCACAGTGTGTAGCTATTACCATGCCATTTAATACTGACTTCCTGGATCAAATCTGATTTCCTTCCAATATCCCAGGCTCTGTGTGGCCCTTACGATTTTAACGCTTCCCTATGAGGATGTTCTAAAATGTTTATACTGAGAGGTCTCTCTGAGAGTTCACGTTAATCCTTGTTTAAGGTAATAAATTATTCTTCAGCGATGTTGTAAATGTTTATAAGGAAGCCACGATGACCCTCGTGTAGTCGATGGGCTTGAAACCCAACACGTAACCCATTGGTGTTCCCCAGATGGTGCTGTATACCCCGGAGGAGCCATATCTAGGGCTGGTGGAAGCCGTGGTGTCAAGCCTGGGTGATGCTACCTTACTGTGGGAGATGGACACCTTCCTGCTCACTCCTCCACCTCCATACACTGTGCTCACTACCACCCATCACCACGCACACGACTCCTTCTGCGTCGCCTTTGTTATCCTCGCTCGCCTCCAGGTAAGATCTCCCTTGTCCATAATTACTATCGCATTTGCTTTGTCTGTTTCGTAAGGTGAAGTCCAGGATCTTTCCTTATTAATTCATGGTATAACTTAACAAATCTTTGATGACAATTGTGTTAGTAAGTTTATTCAGGTATACACAAATACAGTTACATAGATTATCATACATAGCAGCATATGTGTAGAGAACCCAGGATAACACAAAAAAGTCAGTGACTTATTTCCATTGGGGTCCTTTTAATACCTTAATATTATACAATGAAGGAGATATCTTATTATACTATAAAGGATATATACTAGAAATAAGGTAAAAAGAGATATTTACATTTACATGTATGTTAGCTAAAAAAAAATGCAGACAATTGTCATCAAAGATTTGTTAAGATATACCATGGATTAAGGAAAGATCTTAGACTTCATCTTACGAAACAGACAAAGCAAATGCGATAGTAATTATGAACAAGGTAGATTATAGTGGTGGGAAAATGAACATGTTATTAGAAGACGGGGGAACTTACGTGCCTCTTAAAGGACTCTTGATCGAAGGAATTGGAGTTACCTCCCATCCTTGGATCAAATCATCAATACACTGCCTCCAAACATAAATCGTTAAAAAATATACATTGAGATCATCCCAGAATATATTCACTAGGAAATACATGCCTCCTAGTGTATATACCCTGAAATGAGAAGAAATTCTGTATATAAACAGACACGTCTTTCGGTTTATGTACTGAATTCAGACCATAATTTACTCGAATCCAAGTCTTGCACCACTATTATTTATTTTTTTATTAGTAATATCCAGTATTATTTCTTGACATGAAGGATGTGGGTCGTGTGACGCTGGCGGTAGAGAGGAGCAAGTGGTTCCAGGATGCAAACAAGATGTTGTTGGTCTATACGGGAGCAGCACTTCCCCTCAGCACTTTAGCTCAACAAAACTTCCTCGGTACTTGTCTAATACCAGTATTCCTCACTGCACTGCTGCTTACAACGTGTGTAATTCAGAGCGGAGGAGCTGTTGAGATGGTTTAAGCACTTTGAGGGAATAAAACAGATAGTATGACAAAGAGGATGTATTAATCCGGGTTGGAAGAAAGAACGGGTAAAGCCATCCAAGGAAGGGTTAGAGGGAGGGTGTGAAAGTTTTAAGTGTATAAGGGTTCGAACATCTAGCAGGTGTATATGAACGTGTCGGAGTGGAGACTAAGTAGTTTTTATGACTTGACGTGCTGTTGGAGTGTGAGCAAGGTAACTTTTGTGAAGGCATTTAGAGGAATTGGTTAGCCGGACTTGAGACCTGGAGGTGTGATTTACAGTGCTCCCGCTCTGAAGGAGGGGTGGGGATGTACTTCAGAGGATCATTTGAATTGTGATGTCTACTCATTTCTGGCAAGACAGCTGTTGAATACATTTTTTTTTGGAAGGGGGGGGGGGTGCTCAGCCTACCTTGGTGGAAGACAGCCGATGTAATGAAAAATGTCCCTGTACACGCTTGCTCGACACCACTCCCTCAGTACTCATCTAACTCTAAACATGTCTCATTTTACTGCTGTTTACACATTTCAAGGGAGGGTCTCTGATGCTGGTAAGGGGCACTTGATCCAAGGAATCTCACTTTTTCTCCCACTGAATTAACTTAATAGCTTCCCATTCCCCAGGAGTTGTATAACTCCTACGGGTTGAACGCTAACCACTGAATGTTATAAAAATAATTTCCAGCACTATCTTTTAGCTTTCTCTTTTCTGCGAAGTCACGTATGTAACTGGATATAATGCCAATACTGTTAATATTTAGTTTAGTTTTTCCATAAAAAGTTAATATGCACATAGATCAGCTAAGGGTGAGGCTCAACTGCTGCCTTCACAGTAGGCACCTCATTCCCACCTCTCCTCCACTCTTCTCTTCCTCTATTGAATCTATTCTTATGTTCTTGGTAATATTTCAAATTATTTAATTTAAATACTATTAACATGAATTAAATAAAGTGTGTATAAAACCTCTTCTTGCGGCAGAGAATATACGCTGTACTGTTACGTATTATTTATTCTTATACACGAAGATGCTAAACCCAGTATTTGTGTATAGGTTCTGGGTATGGCACTGTGATAGCATCGTGGTTGCCCTGGAAGAAGAGTGTCCTAAGGAACACCGGTCAGGTGACCTATAATGACCTCCGTGTTTATCACCTGGTTTCCTCGTTCCCCTACTCTCCTGGAGGACCCCAGGTGGCTCTTGTCGACGTCTGGGTGCCTGGAGAAGGACAAGTCTGGAACAGTCCACTCTATACTGACAAATTTAAGGTAAGTTAAATAAAATCAACAGGTGGTTTAATTTTTGTTTCTACCTGTTGAAAATAAAAAGGCACGATGCCGTGGTTGGAACAATACAAAATAACCTGCATATGTTAGTTTAATATCTTTATTATGCACCCCATACCCATCCTGTGGGTCCAGGGACTGGGCCCCAAAGTTTTGATAGCTGAACAAGTTACAAAGGTAATGAACTCCAGGTAGATCTGGTCACAATCATGACCAAGTTACAAAGGTAATGGCCATGTCATACATGGTTACAATCATGAACAAATTACAAAGTAATGAGCCATTCACACGTCTACACCCGGTCACAACTGTAATGAGTTATTAATGTAAATATTAATTGGGTCGTGCGCGCGCGCGCATACACGCGCGAGCTGCAGATGGAGAAAGAAACTTATGACGACATTTCGGTCCCATTATTAACTAGTTACTGTGACTTGTTAATAGTCCAAGCCGGACAGAAACGTCAAGTTTCACTCTCCTCTGTGCGGTTTATTTCGCCCTGTAGCTTAATGGTAAAATATTTGACTGGATTGACAAGTCTTTGGTCACATTACTGTGGGAGCGAAGTTTTAGCAGCTTTGCCTGAATAGCATCCCAGTATTTCCTTACCCTTTCTCAGCCTAACTAAAAGGAAATTTCCCCTTTCGTCAAAATTTGCCGCCGATTATCACCTATGGCCTGGAGCTGATTATGGATGCAGACTGAACTAAAGTTAATGGTCTTACATCGCAGCCTCTGCTGATGTCTAAACAGACCAATGGCCTGTGATTTGGGACGGAACTGGATATGGTTTAGACTATCACACACTAAGCCTTAGAGTGTGATACAGATTTACTCTGCTGCTGCCGCTAATTCTGACGTTTTCACTGTTGCCTCTCACACCGTCCACTGACACGTCCTCTCACACCGTCCACTGACACGTCCTCTCACACCGTCCACTGACACGTCCTCTCACACCGTCCACTGACACGTCCTCTCACATCCCTCTGCTCCTGCTGCTGCTGGTGTTATCACTTCTGCATGATTTATGGGGATCATCTTTCTGGGGGAAAACAATTTTTTTTTAAAGTAGAACACTTGAAAAGTTTTCTTTCGCATTTTGCTTAAGTAAACGTAGCTATTAAATAGTTCACCTAGTTATGAAATAAGTTTACGGTGTCCCGTAGCTCGGTTGGTAGCGCACTCAGTTCACACATTGAGTGTACGTGGTTCAATCCCCGGTACGGGTGGAAACATTGGGCCTGTTTCCTTAAGACACCTGATATCCCTGTTTACCTAGTAGTAAGTAGGTACCTGGGTGTTAGCTGACTGGTGTGGGTCGCATCCTGGGGTCAAAATTAACCAAAGTTTTCTATATAGTAACTTTGGCTTTCTATATAGTATGTTACTGATGTCAGCTATGGTCTGTATAAGTTGTAACGTACTTGTAGAAATTAATATTATTATCTTAGGGCAATACGCCAGTGAGTCACATTGTGTTTGGCTTTCTTGGCTTTACGTCAAAACAGATAACCTGAAACTTGAAGCTGAATTATTAACGCAGATGCCAGGAAGACAATCAATGGAAAAAAAATACATATCATGGTACAGCACTTTGTACAAAGCTGTTTGTAATTTTAAATAAAGATTAAAGTTTTTATAATTTTTACAGTACACAAAAATACTAAGCTGCTTGTAATCCAATCACATGAATAAAAGATGTGAATTGAGACTTCATAATGTAGATATAGTACTTAGTTTAGTGTTCTCGTGTTGATTATAGTCTGTAGGCTACGAGAGTCTCACACTTTACACTTGAAACATTATGTAAGTTTATTAGAATACAGGTACACATAAATACATATACATAAATTATCAAACATAGCAGCAAATGTGTAATTACCTAGGATAACCCAGAAAAGTCAGTGACTTATTTCCATTGGGGTCCTTGTAATATCTTATTTAAACCTTTAAAAGTTAAAACAGCTGATTCAACTGTGTTGCCCTCACAGTTTGACAACATCTTAAATACACTTTGAAGATGGACTGGAAGAGGCTCTTGATGGAATACGAACTATTAGGCCAAATCTTACAACATGTAATAACTCAATTTTGGATTTTTTTTTTAAACTGGTTATTGGATGCTGATGCCTTGAAAATAACCCTCGAGTATAACTTTATAATATTCAGCTGCCAGGACAACACCAGCGAACCACATTAGGCTATCATGGTGAAATAAAAGTTTAAAAAGCGTATGGGCGTAGATCAATTAACCAAGACTAGAGCAAAGAAAATTTATGCACACCCTGTAGGTTTTGTGCTTGTGATATGACTTAAGTTGTAGGTTATAAGTTTACATATGTTGTGGCTAGGTTGTAGATAATTCCCTCATTTTTGCAGAATTTCCATGGCCATACTTTCACCATCGTGACAATGAATTATGCTCCCTTCACCTCCTATGAAGTTAAGGCAGCAGGGGTTATCCACTTGAAGGAGTGTGTGGACGCTCACATGCTCAGAGTTATGTCTTCAGTACTTAACTTCACCTACAGCATCAGGGAGCCTCCAGACGGCCAGTGGGGTCTACGACTTGACAACGGCTCCTACACTGGTCTGATTATTATTTACCAAAAATGTTAAACTAATGTCAGTTTGATACACAGTTATTTGGTCATTCACTATCTAAATCCATATTCAGTTTTATTATAATCGCTGAGAAGCGCTAAATTCTACAGAGTTGTTAAACGTCTAAGGACTGGGAGATAGTTGAGGCTTGATCAGAGGAACACGATGGTGGTTCTAATTGTTCGGAATAAAGGCTATGAACAACACAACCCCCCTCCCTCCCTCTTCAAAGTATTTTCAATTTCATTTAGTTACTGTAATAGGAAACCTTTTAGTATTTTAATTTGCGAGAGACTGCATGTGGTAAGAAACCTGGTACTTCAATTTATGGTGTAATGTTTTTATACCGAGTTAAATTTATATAGCATCATTCATCTTTCTTCTCTGGTCTTCCTTAAATTACTGCATGGTTCCACTTCCCCACAGTCCTTGTCATAACTTGTGATCTCCGTGTGTAGGTGTGATAGGAGAGCTACAGAAGTACACAGCAGACTTCTCCCTCAACCTTGCCATAACAGGTGAGAGGGGAGAGGTGGTGGACTACACAGTGGGCTACTTCAATGATCCTCTCACCTTCTGCACCAGCAAGCCTCGACCCCTCAGCCAGGCTCTCGCTCTCATCAGACCCTTCCAGCCCTTGGTATAGTACTTTTCTTTTGATCTTCCTTGCAGATGGTTATATTCATGCTGAAGTCTAACTTGGATAGTTAGTAATTTTAGTTTAAAATCAAAGAAGTTTAAAAAATGCACCTACAGAAAATTTTTAAAGCCACCTGATGGAAGCACAAAGACCACAGGGGTTATGAAGTGCTTGGGTGGGTAATGGATGTATGGGGAACGAGGAAAGTGTAATCAAGCTTGATCTGAGTAAGGTATTGATAGCATTGCTTACCACCATCATGAAAGTAAAGTCAGACCAATTTTGATGAAATTTCCACACGGGTTACCTGAAGAAGATTCCGAGGATCATCACCTCTGCGACCCAGTCCCAGACCAGGCTTCCTGGTTAATGGCCTAATCAACTAGGCTGTTGGAGCTAGCTGCATGCAGTCTAATATAGGCACAACCCGGCTGATAAGGAGCTAACTTGAACTTACCCAGATTCCTTTTGAAAACAGCTAGGGGTTTGTTGGTGATTTTTCTTATGTATGAAGGGTATCGAAAAGTCTTGGTCCCTTTACACTTACAGTATTGTCTCCCTGTATGAAAGTGCTCCTGCTATCCTCCCCCTGTGATGTGCCACTGACTGTCTGCTTTCATCATCATATATAAAAATCACCAAAGTGCCTGTAAGGATCTTTGGGAACCTCTACCTGGAGTATACCTGGAGAGAGTTCCAGGGGTCAACGCCCCTGCGGCCCTGTCTGTGACCAGGCCTCATGTTGGATCACAGCCTGATCAACCATGCTGTTACTGCTGGCGAGTCTTGACATTAATAATTGAGATTTTTAAATGATGCTGGTTATTTTAACTTGGTATGATAAGATTCACTTGTGATGAGTGTTTATTCATTGCTTTTATTGTTTGCTGATCTTGTCTTTGCTTTTCTAATGTGAATAATTTTATGACTGACCTATGTAGTCAAAGTGCTCTGTAAATGTCACTGCAACTCACTGAATACCTACTTTTCGTTGGAGGTATTTTGCACTCTGTCTTCCAAGCTTCTTGCTTGGTGAGCAGATTTGGGATTTTTTCCTCCAGATTTTTCCAAGTGTAAATTATATATCTTTTATGCCTACATTCCAAGAAGTACAGTTGAAGGAAATTCAGGCATTCCCAATAATTTTAGGTGCTTGATTGACTTTACACAGGCAGAGAAGGTTCTCTGTATAGTCTCCAGTTCTGCGATTTCGCATGTCTTGAAAGGGATGTTAATGTGCAGCAAAAATCCATTCTAGCGAGAACAAATAACTTAAAAGCATATCATTGGCTTGGTATTTTTTTTTTATTTAAGGGGTCCGGGTGCTGGTGATGATATTACTGTTGTGATCCTCGAATGGAAGCTCTGACATTATCACCCGTAAGTCCTTCACATTCTTCTGTTAAATTAAGAGGACTGATTTTGCTTTTACATTCTATTACCATTTGTTAATTCACAAAATTTTCTATAGATGAGTAAGAAAAAATGTCTTAATTGAACATTGTTTGCTGTGGCCCACGGGAAGTTTTGGTTAATATAGGCTTGGAGATTTGCTGTATCCTCAATGGACGCTCCATTAATCCAAAAATCTGGATAATGTGGGACTTTAGTGCTATTAACCTATAATTCTGTTGTAATTACTTTGCTACCAACTTTGTGCCGTGGGGTTATATCTGTAGTCTTGAATGACAGTGGGGTGACTCCAGAGTCAAATATAATGTTTACGGGTTTCACAGAGACTCACACAAAGGATCACTTTGACAACAAAATATGGATCCCAGGCTGGAACTTGTTCAGATATGACAGAAAGAACAGGCAACAGGGAGGAAGTGGCCTATGTGTCAGTTGCTCATTTGTTTGGAATTACTAAACACCACAAATGTAGCTGAAGTTTTAGCAATAAACATTGAAAACCAAAACCTTGTCAAAGTGGTTGTATACAAGCCACCAGATGCAACTTCCCAACAGTTCAAGGAACAGCTTTTGAAAATTGTCTGGAAAATCTTCCAAGTCCTGCCCCAAACATCTTGCTGCTGGGGGATTTCAACCTGACACCTAAAATGGAGAAATGTAGCAAATAATGTTTTAGCAGAGATAATCCCAGGATGCAGCTCAGATGAAAATTCGCACACACATGAGCTATTAAATCTCTGCAACAAATTCACCTTAAGCCAGCAAATAGTGTAGCCAACAAGACTGTACCCCTTGGAATGCAGACGAGAAAGATACATGATAATATACACTTGGAAAATTCTAGAGGGACTAGTCCCAAATATGCACAGAAATCACTTCCTACGAAAGCACGAGTGCAGGCGGTGCTACATCCCCCAAGGTACCCGTTTTTCAACGTGGGATGTAGCACCTCCTGCCATGTCTTGCTTTCGTCGGAAGTGATTTGTGTGTGCATATTTGGGACTAGTCCCTCTCGTCTTGGGAGACAACACAATAAGTGTCAGGGGGCCCAAGATTGTCTAACTGCCTCCCAGCATACATAAGGGGCTCACCAATAGACCCCTGGCTGTCTTAAAGAGGGAGCTGGACAGGCACCTAAAGTCAATACCTGACCAGCCGGGCTGTGGTTCATACGTCTTGTCTACACGCAGCCACCAGTAACAGCCTGGTTGATCAGGCCCTGATCCACAACGAAGCCTGGTCATGGACCGCCCCTCAAGGGAGGTTCCTTGATGCTGGTGAGGGGCTCTTGATCTAGGGAATTGGATCTGTGCTCCAGTTCCCTGAATTAAGCCTGAATACCTTCCACATCCCCCCCACAGGCGCTGTATAATCCTACGGGTTTAGCGCTTCCCCTTAATTATAATAATAATGGTCATGGACCAGGCCGCGGGGAAGGGCAGTCGTGCGAGCTGAAGATGGTAGCAAGCTCCAGCTTTGGCACCTACCCTGCCCTAAAAGGGCTGGGCATGGTGTCGACCCCTCTTAGCGTGTGGTCAAAGTTTGTTACATTTGACACCATTATCCTCATGTCTGTGTATATAAACTGAAGGGTATTTTCTATTTTAAGAGATTCCACTATTTGGTGGTTTAAGGCGAGTTTATCAGTGTTAATAGTTCGTGTGTGTGAGACTTCATCTGAACTGCCGCCTGAAATTTTATAAGAGAGCATTTTCTACATCCTTCCATTTTAGATGCCTTAAATTGAAATTCCCAAGCAAGAGAATGTTTAGGTTAGGTTTGAATTTTTTTCAAGATGGTATTTGAGTTTCATTAATTGGTATTTGAACTGTTAGGAAGTTGTATTTGGTGACTTATAAAAGTACAATAATTAGATTCTGAATTTAATTTTTCATTGTCAAAATTTTGACTGCGCAATTTGTGGAAAAGAATTCCTCCTGTGTAAGCCATGCGTATTGTAAGAGGCGACTAAAGTGCCGGGAGCAGAAACACCCTTCTCTTGTATAAATTACTAAATTTAGAAAGAAAAACTTTCGTTTTTCTTTTCAGGTCACCCCGCCTCGGTGGGGTACAGCTGGTACATTGAAAAAGAAAGTAATTCAGTACAAAGGAGCGAAAGAAATTTATAGCAAATTAAAACAATAATAATTAATAGTAAAAGTTTGTTGTGCAACAGTTGGCTGCATATCTAATTAATGAAATTTAAATAAAATTATTCAATTCACAAAAAGTGCTAGTTATGGTTAATACAAGCATGAAAGTTATTGCCTGTACAACAAATGTTATTGTGTTGTGCCACACGTGTTATTGTTCTACAGGTGTTGTTACATGTGTTTTGCAGATGTGGATGGGAATCACAGGATCGTTGGTATTGATGTGTGTGATGTACCACATTACCTGTCAGGTTACCAGTCAACATACCTCAACTTCCTTCTCTCTGGTGATACTCATAATCTTCGGCGCCTCGCTCTCGTACGCTACTTTTAACTTATTAATAGGAATTTACACTTATTAAAAGGAAGTTAGCTCTTAGTTTGTTTAAAGTCAGTTGATTTTTACACATGGGTCATTTATCCTGCAATTTGCCGGTCTGATGTCATCAAAAATACTTAAATTGTATTTATTATTTTGATGTAAAGTGAAATATCAAGCAATTGATATACATGTAGCCTATGCATTTTTTTGTGCTGAAATGTATAGTATATAAATTAAAAGTTTGATAATTTTAGCCTCCAGTAGTCAAAAGACTGCACTGGCTGAGTTCTATTATTTACTAAATATGGATAGGTGTTTATACAACCTGTGTGTCATTACTTGTTATTCTTACAGACAGGGTTGTTACTGGAGTGTGGGAAACGGACCTCGGCTTCTGGTAGCCACCTGGATCATTTTCTCTATGGTGACTCTTACATCATATGTAGCCATGCTGACTGCCTCCTTCACTCTGCCCAAGCTCTCTCTAACTCTCAACTCCTTGGAGGATCTTGTGCAGTCAGACCTTGCCTGGGGCATCCAGGTAGGTACAGATAAAATGCCAGTGTAGTGCCTAGTGAATTGACACAGTATTTGGAGGTCATCACAAAGCTATAGTCTATGTTCAAAAAATAGACAGATATTATCGGAACATTGTACACGAGCATAACATTTGAAAATCCCATAGAGTGCACAGCATATATTGGACAAACAATTTTAAAACTATTCACAAAATAGTACTAATCTCTTATACCAGTTTTTAATTAAACCCACCCAGTATTTGTTTCAATGACATTATTTCGGCACTTAGTAATGAGCTGAAGTTAGCAAAACTCAGTTTTTTCTATATACTGCATTTTCTAAATTTGAATTTATCCAACCTATATCCGCCATTTTGAGTTACGTCTTGATTACTTAATTTTGCCTCCTTATAATACTAAACGTTTTCTGTCACTATGCAAGGAGTAATGCTTTTCATCTATTACATATACTGTAGAACAAAACCTGTAATCTTAACACTAATTATGCATATAGTGACAATGACCGCTACAAAATTTTGGTCATATGCCATAGTTTGTTTAATATCTTTATTATGCACCCCATACCCATCCTGTGGGCGGTAGTCAAAAGATTACAGAGGTAATAATGGGTCCAGGGACTGGGCCCCAAAGTTTTGATAGCTGAACAAGTTACAAAGGTAATGAACTCCAGGTAGATCTGGTCACAATCATGACCAAGTTACAAAGGTAATGGTCATGTCATACATGGTTACAATCATCAACAAATTAGAAAGTAATGAGCCATTCACACGTCCACACCCGGTCACAACTGTAATGAGTTATAAGTACAAATATTAATTGGGTCACACACACATACAAACACACAGATGATGTGAAGTTGATAAGAATTCAATCGGAAGAGGACCAGGCAGAACTACAAAGGTATCTGGATAGGCTGCAAGCCTGGTCTAGCAATGGTCTCCTGGAGTTCAACCCCACCAGTGCAAAGTCATGAAGATTGGGGAAGGGCAAAGAAGACCGCAGACGGAGTACAGTCTAGGGGGACAGAGACTACAAACCTCACTCAAGAAAAAAGATCTTAGGGTGAGTATAACACCAGGCACATCTCCTGAGGCGCACATCAACCAAATAACAGCTGCAGCATACGGGCGCCTAGCAAACCTAAGAACAGCATTCCGACATCTTAATAAGGAATCGTTCAGGACCCTGTACACTGTGTACGTTAGGCCCATACTGGAGTATGCAGCACCAGTTTGGAACCCACACCTAACCTAGCCAAGCATGTAAAGAAACTAGAGAAAGTGCAAAGGTTTACAACTGACTAGTCCCGGAGCTAAGGGGTATGTCCTACTAGGAGAGGTTAAGGAAAATCGACCTGACGACACTGGAGGACAGGAGAGATAGGGGGGACATGATAACGACATATAAAATACTGAGAGGAATTGACAAGGTTGACAGAGACAGAATGTTCCAGAGATGGGACACAGCAACAAGAGGACACAGTTGGAAGTTGAAGACCCAGATGAATCCTGGAGTTTACCTGGAGAGAATTCCAGGGGTCAACGCCCCCGCGGCCCGGTCTGTGACCAGGCCTCATGTTGGACCAGAGCCTGATCAACCAGGCTGTTACTGCTGGCCGCACGCAGTCCAACGTACGAACCACAGCCTGGCTGGTCAGGTACCGACTTTAGGTGCCTGTCCAGTGCCTGCTTGAAGACAGCCAGGGGTCTACCTGGAGTCTACCTGGAGAGAATTCCAGGGGTCAACGCCCCCGCGGCCCGGTCCGTGACCAGGCCTCTTGTTGGACCAGAGCCTGATCAACCAGGCTGTTACTGCTGGCCGCACGCCGGGGTTTGTTGGTAATCCCCCTTATGTATGCTGGGAGGCAGTTGAACAATCTTGGGCCCCTGACACTTATTGTGTTGTCCCTCAACGTGCTAGTGGCACCCCTGCTTTTCATTGGGGGGATGTTACATCGCCTGCCGAGTCTTTTGCTTTCGTAGGGAGTAATTTTCGTGTGCAAGTTTGGTACTAATCCCTCGAGAATTTTCCACGTGTATATAACAATGTATCTCTCCCGCCTGCGTTCTAGGGAGTACAGGTTTAGAAACTTCAAGCGTTCCCAGTAATTGAGGTGGTTTATCGCAGTTATGCGTGCCGTGAAGGTTCTCTGCACATTTTCAAGGTCAGCAATTTCACCTGCCTTGAAAGGTGCAGTTAGTGTGCAGCAATATTCCAGCCTAGATAGAACAAGCGATTTGTAAAGTGTCAACATGGGCTTTGCATCCCTGGTTTTGAAGGTTCTCATTATCCATCCTGTCATTTTTCTAGCAGATGCGATTGCTACGGTGTTATTGTCCTTGAAGGTGAGATCCTCTGACATGATCACTCCCAGGTCTTTGACATTAGGAGGTTCTACTTCTTCAGGAGGAAAATAGGAGGCTGAAGCTTCGCCTAGATGGGTGTGGGAGTGAGTGTGAGATGGTTGGAGCTGGTAAGGAGGAAATGGTTACCAACAGTGAAAGTGGCAGCCGCTTTAAGTGGCAAGTGGTTCACAATTCAGGAAGAAGGAAGATAAAGAAGGTTAATAGAGAAGATGTGAAGGTAGGAAATCGATTCTCTGTTCTCCAGGACGAGTGTACTTCAGTGGTCAGTGAGGTTAAAGGTACCACTGACTCCCCTGCTAATCAAGGTAAGAATATTCTGATTGTGGGAGACTCTCAGGTAAGATATATGGACCGTGCCTTTTGTAACAGAGACAGGAAGGTCAGACAGAGGGTGTGCCTCCCAGGAGCTGGTATTGGTGACATAGTCAGCAGGTTGGATAATAATATGTCAGGTAATAGGAACAAGCCTATTATCTGTCTTAGTGCTGGTGGTAATGACATTGGGAAGGGCAGAAGACAGGAGCTACTAGATAAGTATAGGTCAGCCATAGAAGTCGTTAGGTCTAAGGGAGGTATCCCAATCATATGTAGCATTTTGCCTAGAAAGGGAGTGGGCAATGAATGGATGTCTAGGGCAATTGGTATAAATTGCTGTCTAGACAGGTACTGCAAGGAACTTGCAATTCCATTCATTGATAACTGGGACAAATTCTATGGCAAACGTGATATGTATGCAAGGGATGGGGTTCATCTCTCTGGGGCTGGAGTGGTTGCATTAGCCAATTCGATTGAGGGGGTCATTGGAGACTTGTCTAGGACTTTAAACTGATAGATTATAGAGGTATGGGTGTTTGTGGGAAACAATCAGGCTGTAGTATTAGGCCTGGAAACAGCAGATATTACCAGAATACCCCAGGGTTATGTTTAAAAGATAAGATTCAAAATAAAGTTGTTTGTAAATGCAAAGCAAATGATCAACAAACAAAGAGAGATAGTAGAGGGCAACGAGTGACTAGCTCCCTTAAGGTTTACTATACAAATAGTAGGAGTCTAAGAAATAAGATAGATGAGCTAAGATTACTTGCAAGTGCAGGTAATATAGATATTATTGCTATAACGGAGACCTGGTTCAACCTGAAAGATAGAGAAATGCCTTCCGAGTATAAATAATAGAAGTCCTCAGGTTGTTCTACAACTCTATATATCTTTGGTTAGGCCTCATTTAGATTATGCTGCACAGTTCTGGTCACCGTATTACAGAATGGATATAAATGCACTGGAAAACGTACAAAGGAGGATGACAAAGTTGATCCCATGTATCAGAAATCTTCCCTATGAGGATAGACTGAGGGCCCTGAATCTGCACTCTCTAGAAAGGCGTAGAATTAGGGGGGATATGATTGAGGTGTATAAATGGAAAACAGGAATAAATAAAGGGGATGTAAATAGCGTGCTGAAAATATCCAGCCAAGACAGGACTCGCAGCAATGGTTTCAAGTTGGAAAAGTTCAGATTCAGGAAGGATATAGGAAAGCACTGGTTTGGTAATAGAGTTGTGGATGAGTGGAACAAACTCCCGAGTACCGTCATAGATGCTAAGACGTTGTGTAGTTTTAAAAATAGGTTAGATAAATACATGGGTGGGTGTGGATGGGTGTGAATTTGGACCTGACTAGCTTGTATTACCAGGTCAGTAGCTGTACTAATTCCTTAAGTGGAAGTGACCTGACCAGGAGGTCGGCTGACCAGGTGGTCAACTAGACAATTATATGAGTGGGTGCGGTTGGGTGTGAGTTGGTCCTGACTAGCCTGTGCTAGGTCAGATGCAGTGTTCCCTCCTTAACCTGACCTGGCTGGGTCGGGGCTTAAGCCGTTGGAGATTTGGACCTGCCTCGCATGGGCCAGTAGGCCTGCTGCAGTGTTCCTTCTTTCTTATGTTCTTATGTTCTTATGAGTGCAACATTCAGGGTTACAAACTATTCCACACTGATAGGGTCAACAGGAAGGGTGGTGGAGTGGCGATGTATGTCAGAGATAATTTAAATTGTTGTGTTAGACAAGATATAAGATTAGAAACAGCGGACACAGAATCTGTTTGGCTACAGTTTCTCGAGGGTCGTGAAAAATTAATTTTGGGTGTGATTTACAGACCCCCCAAGTCTGGATAGGGAGTGCAGTAAGCTGCTATGGGACGAAATTCATAAGGCGTCTAGATATGAAAATGTTGTGTTAATGGGAGATTTTAACTTTAAACATATTGATTGGAACAATGAGACAGGTAATCTTGAGTCTAGTGACTTTCTTGATACGGTTCAGGATTGTTTTTTAAAACAGTTTGTGACAGAACCAACTAGAGGTAGCAACTTGCTTGATTTGGTTCTTGCTAACAAAGAATCACTAATTAATAATCTTGAGGTTAATGAAGAGCTTGGGGAAAGCGATCACAAATCACTTAGTTTTAATATATCATGGAATTACCCAGGTAACTGCAATCAAGTCTCTGTTCCAGACTTTCGTGTAGCCGACTTCATGGGGCTGAGAAATTACCTAGGTGGGCTAAATTGGGATGACCTGACTATGGGTCAGGTAGGTGGTTTTGGTTGCTAATATGACGTTTTCCAGAGCGTAGTTCTAGCTGCCCAGACAACTTTTGTTCCAAGTAGGGAAATTAGATCTAACAAAAATGATCCTAAATGGATGAACAATAGATTAAAACATCTCATTGGTCAAAAGAGAGGCATATATAGGCGTATCAAAAGAGGGGATGGACAGATAAGAAATCAATATTATTAATTAAAGAGAGAAATAAAAAAAGGAATAAGAAAAGCAAAAAGGGATTATGAGGCTAAGGTTGCAAAGGATTCGAAGACTAACCCAAAAGGGTTCTTTCAGGTATACAGAAGTAAGATTAGGGACAAGTTAAGGCCCACTTAAGAGTAACTCAGGACAGATCACGGACAGTGATAAGGATATGTGTGAAATTTTCAATACTTACTTCCTCTCAGTTTTTACTCAGGAAGATACTAGCAGAATTCCAGAAATAATAAATTATGTAGAACTGGAAGATAATAGACTATGCTCGATTGGGGTAACTAGTGACATGGTCCTCAGACAAATATAGAAATTAAAACCTAACAAATCCCCAGGCCCTGATGAACTGTTTGCAAGAGTTTTAAAGGAATGTAAAGAGGAACTTAGCAAACCTTTTCAATATATCACTACAAACTGGCATAGTGCCAGACAAGTGGAAAAGGGCAAATGTAATACCTATTTACAAGGCAGGTGACAGGTCCTTAGCTTCGAGGCATTGGCTTAAGCCGTTGGAGATTTGGACCTGCCTCGCATGGGCCAGTAGGCCTGCTGCAGTGTTCCTTCTTTCTTGTGTTCTTTCTTGTGTTCTTGTGAGTAATTGAAATTTCTCATCATTGAACTTCATATTGTTTTCTGCAGCCCATTTAAAGATTTGGTTTATGTCTGCTTGGAGTCTTCAACGGTGGACACTGTCATATAGATTCGGGTGTCATCTGCAAAGGAAGACACGGCACTGTCTACCTGGAGTCTACCTGGAGAGAATTCCAGGGGTCAACGCCCCCGCGGCCCGGTCTGTGACCAGGCCTCCTGTGGCTTATATCCCTGTCTATGTCCGATATGATTATTATTATTATTATAATCAAATAGAAGCGCTAAACATGTCCGATATGAGGATGAGGAACAGGATGGGAGCGAGTACTGTGCCTTGTGGAACAGAGCTTTTCACATTAGCTGCCTCAGACTTTACTCTGTTGACTACTACTAATTGTGTTCTACTTGTTAGGAAATTATAGATCCATCTACCAACTTTTCCTGTTATTTCTTTATCACGCATTTTGTGTGCTATCACACCATGGTCACACTTGTCAAAGGCTTTTGCAAAGTTTGTGTATATAACATCTGCATTCTGTTTGTTACAATTAGTGTCAACCTTAGATAGATGGACGCATTTGAGTGCAAGGAGTATGGCAAACAGTTCTGTTTGAAGGGTAGAGGCCCAGTTATTGATGCGTACTCCAGTTTCTTAATGAGAGCCATCACTCTGTATGACAACAGCACTACCAGCTGCACCAGTGAATTGGTGAAGAGAACCATCAACATAAATAATTTGTGTAAGAGTGTTCTGTGTGACTAAGCTATCAATACAGCTTTAGGCATCCTGTTTAGCCCTCTGGATAATAGTTTTGGTAATCCTGCAACTACTAATCTCCAAACTACGGATTCTCTGCATTATATTTCATGGAGCTGGGAAGTGCCGCTGTTGCCTTACTCGACATAGATCATGTAGCTGGTTCATGCGGAGGTCGGTTCCAGTTTTTTCGATCCATCTGGAGGGATGTTCACCAGTACTGAGGAAAGTTTGGAGGGCTTCTGTGCAGGGGGTTGAATGGGCTAGCCTGAGCATATTGACCCCAATGAGGATATTTCGTTCATAAACTACGAACTGTGGAAATAAATTATCCTTGTATTAAGGGGGAAACGGTAAACCCGTAAGTGTCTTCCCACATAAGATCCCTGGAAACAGGTTACAGGTAAATCACAGCTAGGGAAGAAACTTTTATAGGATAAACAATGCTGACCTTGCTTCTTGGGAATACATGCCACCAGGTAGAAGTAACATCCAGTTTCATATATAAAAACTGAGATGTGTGTAGCAGTACATATAAAGAGTATACTTTAAATAATTATATTTATTAACACATCGGCCGTTTCCCACCAAAGCAGGGTGGCCCGAAAAAGAAAAACTTAAATCATTCACTCCATCACTGTCTTGCCAGAGGCACGCTTACACTACAGTAATAAAACTGCAACATTAACATTCCTCCTTCAGAGTGCAGACACTGTGCTTCCCATCTCCAGGACTCGAGTCCGGCCTGCCGGTTTCCCTGAATCCTTTCATAAATGTTACCTTGCTTACACTCCAACAGCACGTCAAGTCCTAAAAACCATTTGTCTCCATTCACTCCTAACACGCTCATGCATGCTTGCTGGAAGTCCAAGCCCCTCGCACACAAAACCTCATCTACCCCCTCCCTCCAACCTTTCCTAGGCCAACCCCTACCCCGTCTTCCCTCCACTATAGATTTATACAGTCTTGAAGTCATTCTATTTTGTTCCACTCTCTCTGCATGTCCGAACCACCTCAACAAACCCTCCTCAGCCCTCTGGATAATAGTTTTGGTAATCCTGCAACTCCTAATCTCCAAACTACGGATTCTCTGCATTATATTCACACCACACATTGCCCTCAGACTTGACATCTCCATTGCCTCCAGCCTTCTCCATGTTGCAACATTCACCACCCATGCTTCACACAGTGTAGAGAACGGAGTAAAACTGAATGCAGAGGCTATATCAGACCATCGTGGAGCCCGAGAGAAAGAGAGGATCACATCAGGAACAATCGAGGGAGTGTAGTAAAGGGAGAGCTAAGCTATATGTAGAAGCCCTAACAGACCACAGCAGTGCACAGGGAAAGTTAAGAAGGAAAGCGACAGGCCACTGGGCAAAGGGATAACAGACAGTGAAGAGATTGAAGAAAGGAAAGCTTCAATGGAGGCAACTAAATCGAATCAGGGGTTACACAGGGATAGGCAGTGGGAGAATGAAAGAGAGATCAGTCTTT
>WNWK01003565.1:0-17500 GCA_009830355.1 Cherax destructor
ATATATATATATATATATATGATATATATATATATATATGTATATATATATATATATATATATATATATATATATATATATATATATATATATATATATATATATATATATATATATATATATATATATATATATATATATATATATATATATATATATATATATGATATATATATGTATATATATATATATATATATATATATATATATATATATATATATATATATATATATATATATATATATATATATATATATGTATATATATATATATATATATATATATATATATATATATATATATATTATATATATATATATAATATATATATATATATATATATATATATATTATATATATATATATATATATATATATATATATATATATTATATATATATATATATATATTATATATATATATATATATATATATATATATATATATATATATTATATATTATATATATATATATATATATATATATATATATATATATATATATGTATATATGATATATATATATATATATATATATATATATATATATATATATATATATATATATATATATATATATATGTATATACAGTGGACCCCGAGTTTCGTAAAACTTCACTCCTGAAGTCTGCTCAAGTGCCATTACCGAACGAATTTACTCCCTTAAGGAAAAATTTCACGTAGGTTAGTCTATTTCAGACCCCCAAAAATACACTTCCACAAGAACTTACAAAATTATACTTACATAATTGCACGATTTCCGGGGTATTCGTTAACCGAGGGTCCACTGTATATGTATATATATATATATATATATATATATATATATATATAATGTGTGTGTGTGTACATACTCACCTAATTGTACTCACCTAATTGTGGCTGCAGGGGTCGAGACTCAGCTCCTGGCCCCGCCTCTTCGCTGTTCGCTACTGGGTCTCTGCTCTCCCTGCTCCATGAGCTTTATCATACCTTGTCTTAAAACTATGTATGGTTCCCGCCTCCACTATATCGTTCGCTAGACTATTCCACTTCCTGACTACTCTGTGGCTGAAGAAATGCTTCCTAACATCCCTTTGACTCATCTGAGTCTTCAGCTTCCAGTTGTGTCCCCTTGTTTCTGTGTTCCCTCTCTGTAACATTCTGTCACTATCTACCTTGTCGATTCCCTGCAGTATTTTGTATGTCGTTATCATGTCTCCTCTAACCCTTCTGTCCTCCAGTGTTGTTAGTCCTATTTCCATCGACCTTTCTTCATATGGCATTCCCCTGAGCTGTGGAACTAGCCTTGTTGCAAACCTTTGCACTTTCTCTAATTTCTTGACGTGCTTGACCAGGTGTGGGTTCCAGACTGGTGCTGCATACTCTAGTATGGGCCTGACGTACACGGTGTACAGTGTCTTGAACGATTCCTTGTTAAGGTAACGGAATGCTAATCTTAGGTTTGCCAGTCGTCCATATGCTGCCGCTGTTATCTGGTTGATGTGTGTTTCCGGAGACGTGCTTGGTGTTATACTCACCCCAAGGTCTTTCTCCTTTGATGAGGTTTGTAGCCTTTGTCCACCTAGCCTGTACTCTGTCAGCGGTCTTCTTTGCCCTTCTCCAATCTTCATGACTTTGCATTTGGTGGGGTTAAATTCGAGAAGCCAGTTGCTAGACCAGATGTCAAGCTTGTCCAGGTCTCTTTGAAGTCCTGCTTGGTCTTCATCCGATGTGATTCTCCTCATTAATTTCACATCATCTGCGAAAAGAGACACTTCTGAGTCTATCCCGTCCATCATGTCATTCACATATAGCAAGAATAGCACTGGTCCTAGGACTGACCCCTGCGGTACACCGCTCGTCACAGGCGCCCACTGTGATACCTCATCACGCACCATGACCCGTTGTTGCCTCCCTGTGAGCTATTCCCTGATCCATTCCAGTGCCCTTCCTGTTATACACGCTTGGTCTTCCATCTTCTTTACTAATCTCATGTGAGGAACTGTGTCGAAGGCCTTCCTGCAGTCCGGGAAAATGCAGTCAACCCACCCTTCTCTCTCTTGCCTTACCTCTGTTACTTTATCATAGAACTCCAGGAGGTTTGTTACACAGGATTTGCCTTCCCTGAATCCGTGCTGTCTGGCGTTGATTATCCTGTTCTGCTCCAGATGCTCCACCATTCTTTTCACTATACACGTAAGTGACGCTGGTCTATAGTTTAGTGCCTCTTTTCTGTGTGTGTGTGTGTGTGTGTGTGTGTAGAGAGAGAGAGAGAGAGAGAGAGAGAGAGAGAGAGAGAGAGAGAGAGAGAGAGAGAGAGAGAGAGAGAGAGAGAATATGTATGTGTGTGTAAGTATTTCCAGCTGGCACTGCTGCAACAGTAACTTGAAAAACCACCACAATAAATTCCATTCCACAACTAACAAAACCTCCCATAGGAAAAAAAAACAGCAAAACCTCCTCCACGAACAACAACAAATCCTCTTGCAAAATAACAAAAACCAAACCACCACAACTACCACCACCACAACTACCACCACCACTGCTTCCAGCACTCCCAGCCTCATATTTCCCAGGAAGACATTAACAAGCACAGTGCCAACAGTAATCCTTCTTCACGACTCTTCTATCCATCTCTGGCTCGTCACAAACAATCATCGTCTTCCTCTTGTCTTCACGACGAATGGAGCAAATTCTCTTTAACGTCCTGGACGCTAGATGGCTCCACTTGCTTCCCAAGACAAGCCTGTAATTGTTGACTTTCTCACCATGTAAGATAAATGAATTCTGCCTTACTCTTTCTCCTTTCTTTATTCCCTCCATGCCTCACACCAGGCAACCAGCTAGTGTTAGAAGTACAGTGCCACACTCCAGACACATAGCTAATCTTAGAATCACAGTGCCACACTCTAGGCACACAGGTAATCCTAGAATCACAGTGCCACTCTAGGCACCTAGATTATCTCAGAAACAGTGGCACACTCCAGGCACCCAGCTAATCTTAGAAACCCAGTGCCACTCCAGGCACCCAGCTAATCTCAGAAACACAGTGCCACTCCAGGCACCCAGCTAATCTCAGAAACAGTGCCACTCCAGGAACCCAGCTAATTTCAGAAACAGTGCCACACTCCTAGCTCACCTATTTACCATAGCCAAGTTGCCCTATTCCACCTAGGTATTTACACTATCAAGATAGTCCCGGTAACTATTCCCAGGAAGAGATTCTTACCTCCCTAATTCATGCCTATTCCCAGGGAATAGTGCCAACCCCCGAGACAGTGCCTTGTCATAACTAACTTTTCTCCACCATGCCTAAACTAATTCTCAAGTGAATAGGCAGTGCCTAATTATTTTCATTTTGAAGGATGATGAGAATGATGAGGAGTGACTGAGAACGAGGTGAATGATGAGGATAATTAGGAGGAGGAAGTGAATGATGAGGATAATTAGGAGGAAGTGAATGATGAGAACGACGAAATGAATGAGTGAATGAGAACGACGAGGTGAATAATGAGGATAATTAGATCAACAAAGTGAAACGAGGATAATGAGATCGACCAGGTGAATGATGAGGATAATTAAAATGACGAGCTGAATAATTTCTGCATTAAGTTCTCAACAGCACCTGAACAGCTGGTGGATATTTAAAAGAAAAAAATTACTTAGCATCACAGGAAATGTGCAACATACATCCTTAACAAGACTAACACCAGACCAGTTGAAGGACGGCCTCCCAGTTACGTCATCCTACCGGTAAGAGACGTTGAAACTAACGTTTATAAACTACGGGGCAGAACTCTGGTTAAAATATCCACCAGTTCTTCAACTACTGTTAAAAACTTAGTATAGAAATCTAAGAACGATTTTTTCATTAGTGCAGGAGTATATATACAATACCATGTGGGGGTTGTGACAAAATATATGTGGAGGAAACTGGGAGATATCTGGATATTAGGATCTGGGAGCACAAGAAAGCTTGCAACCGTGATAAGATAGAATTTGTTCGATTTTTTAACCCGAGAGGGTTAGCCACCCAGAATAACCCAATAAAGTCAGTGCGTCATCGAGGACTGTCTGTTGTCCCATAGGATGCGACCCACAACAGTCGACTAACACCCAGGTACCTATTTCATGCTAGGTGAACAGAGACAGAAAGTGTACGGAAACACGCTGTTACGGCCCCTATCTAACAATGGTAGTTAGGTAATTACCTCACCGGCCGGCAGTCAAGGGGTTACGTCATCAGACCTGATGTTTGACTGCCTGGCAGGCGTGACTGACAGTGTCATCGAGACTCTCCCCTAGTCAACACTGGAGAGTCCACCAGCTTACTGATACACTACTGGAGTTCGCCAGGCAGACCTGCTTGAGAGTTGTAGACTTTCGCAGTGTGGTGCTGGTGACAGGTCTACAGTGCTAACGAGACTCTCCCATATACAACACTGGAGAGTTCACCAGCTCCCTGATACACCTAGGGAGTGTACGAGACTCTCCCATATACACTGCTGGAGAGTGTCAGCGAGATTCTTCCCTATACAACACTGGAGAGTTCACTAGCTCCCTGATACACCTGGGAGTGTTCAACAGACAGACCTGGAGATTGACTCTTCGTGCTGGTGACGGCCTTAGACTATCTACTGGCTTATTCACCGTACCGACTGTGTTCCTGAGACTATGTACCTGAAAATGGACTGTTGTACCTGAACTTATGTACCTGAAAGTGTGTGACACTGGTAACAGGTGGTGTCTTGTGTGACACTGGTAACAGGTGGTGTCTTGTGTGACACTGGTAACAGGTGGTGTCTTGTGTGACACTGGTAACAGGTGGTGTCTTGTGTGACACTGGTAACAGGTGGTGTCTTGTGTGACACTGGTAACAGGTGGTGTCTTGTGTGACACTGGTAACAGGTGGTGTCTTGTGTGACACTGGTAACAGGTGGTGTCTTGTGTGACACTGGTAACAGGTGGTGTCTTGTGTGACACATGGTAACAGGTGGTGTCTTGTGTGACACTGGTAACAGGTGGTGTCTTGTGTGACACTGGTAACAGGTGGTGTCTTGTGTGACACTGTGGTGTCAGGTATTTAGTGGTGTAGTCAGTCAGAGTTTGGACGGTGGCACGACACAGGTTGAGTCGTGTATTTGGGGTGTGTCATAACGCGGTGAAAAGGTTTTATTAGAGATGGGTTCATGATGCAAGGAAGGTGTCTTATGGGCACAGAGAGAAGGGTGTCGTGTGACACAGAAGAGAAGGCGTGTCGGGTGACACCGGGGCGTGTCAGGTGACACAGAGAACGGGTGTCAGGGGACCCCATGAGAAGGCGTGCCATAAGACAAAGAAGTATCATGACAAGGTGTGGTAGTGTCCTGCGTGACACTAGAAGATGGCAGCGACTTGACACTAGACCGAATACTTGATTTTACTTGTGACTTTTATCTTATACTGTGATTTTGTGTAAATAGGTTTTTACACAGATTATTAGATTATGTTTTTATTCAGATTATATGCTTTTATATTAATAATATATATTTAATATAATAAAAATCTGAAAAATGAGATTTTACTAAGTATCCCAAACAGTCGTTTTATTACAAATGCTTCTTTATTTGTAATACACGCCCAACATTTTCACCCGTGCCGGGAATTGAACCAGGGACGCTCAGAGCGTGAGGCGAGTGCGTTGGCAACCATAAAAATGTTTGTGTCCAACATAGAGACGATGCTGGACACCTTATGAAGTTGAACGAGTCTAGATTAATCGTATAGGAAAGCTTACGACGATATAAGTGTACAGAGGCTGTCCTAACTGTCGTCAGTAACAGTCCATCAAAGATCCTGAAGTTACACTATATCCAAATTACTGATCAACAGGATATTACCCATTCTGGAGACTTGTGTAACATGATGTTGACACGTCCTTCTCAAGTCCAACTCGTCTCACAACAGTTGTACTACTACTACTAATATGCTGTTACTACTACTATTACTAATAATGCTGATACTACTATTACTTCTACTGTTGCTACTACTACTGCTGATGTTGCTTCTACTACTACTACTGCTGCTACTACAACTACTACTACTAATACTACTGCTGCTGCTACTACTACTACTACTACCTCCTCACAGCTTACCACCTGACTCCTGCTACTATATATACTCGTTCTTAGTTACCTCTGTATTCAGAGGCACGAGACAGGCAGACGGCGGCACATGGCTTGTTCCGAAAGGAAGAAGTCACAATGTTTCAAGGACTCAACCGAGGACTTTGATTTGGAAATGTGGGGGAGCAATTCTGGCGAAGAAGCTGCGAGACCACTCATTAGACTTTTTGGGCTCTTGGAACAGTGAAGCAAGCGAAACCAGCCGGGGCAGTGAGATAGGGCTGGATCAAGAGACACTCAACCCAACCACAGATGTAAAGGATGGAAAAGGTTGGCAGGTAGCAGGAGCCCCGAAGTCCCAGAGAAGATACAATGTTGCCTCAGACTGGGCAAGCCATCTGTAGGCAGCAAATTCAGATTGATAAGCAAAGGACATCAGGACACCTCGTATTCTGCTATGATTAACCTAGAGAAGAAATAGTGCCTGAAAATATCAGTGTCCCCAAACCTGAAAAGGGAGTTTATTCTCACTCCCCGAAACACAGTCTTATGAGGTACTGCAGAAAGTGAACTTCTAGCAGAACTAAAACACATAGAGGGCGGGGGGCAAAAGGCGTCTACTAGACATGCTTTTCGATGCAATCCATAGTAATAAAAAATCCTGAAAGTTAAACGGCTCCGACCCAAGAAGAACGGCAAGGTATCTACGAAGCAGGTCTTGATCCAACATAAGAGGACCTCTCACAGCTCAACTGGATCTCGGTTGCTGGAGAAAATACCAGGTTAGGACGTACAACCCAGAACCTTTGAGGTGCTTCAGATGCCCGATGTCAGTTTAAGGAAATATGCGGCATCTGTAGCGGGCCTCACCCGACCAAGAACTGCTTGGGTAAACTGAAGAAAGATGAAGCTACGGAACATCGATGTCCGAACTGCAGCAAGAAGCATCATGCCTTGAATCTGCACTGCCCGCAGAGGCTCCGCCGTGTCAAGGCAGCACAGAAAACTCAGGTTGTCCAGCCTCCAACATCAAATAGAGCCTTCATCACTGAGCAGCAGCCTCGTCCAGGAGGAGGGTACAGCATAATGGAATCCAGGACCACTTTCCCGGCCACAGCGACGAAGGAAGCCGAGGAAGCATCAGCGACGGGTTCGCGCACTTGCCCAGCCAACTTAAAATACTTCTGCTCAAACTCCCTCTCAACAAAGGCAGCCAACGGGCCCCACGCTGCAAGAAAAGACTACAGTCAATGCATCAACCCAGCCACCACAACAGTCACCAGTTAGGAACACTGAAGTCCAAGAGAGCAGACCAGGACATCCCTTATTACCTATGAGCCATCAAATGATGTCGACGATCACGCGACATCATATGCGACCTGATAGATTCAGAGGAAAACAAAGAGACATTCAGAACTATTGTGAAGACCTTCGTGAACATATGCATGTTGAACAAAACAAGAATCCATGCGTTTATTTGCGAATTTACTCGACCACCCAACACAGGACCCAAAGACGTTGACGGGACTCCTGATGGCCTCAGCCCGCTGTAGTAAATAAAATGTTTTGCCGTGGAACGCACAGGAACTACAGCAAGACCTTGATCACGGCTACATAACACTGAATTAGATCGACATCTCCTTCGAGACCCTCAGACGGGTCATCTTAAGATTAAGACCGGTGTCAGGACGCAGTTCCTGACGAGTCAATCAATATCTATATTAGGACTGAAGAAGCCACTAGTGACGAAACGTTTACTACAATAAACGTCCTGAACCGTACACAACTGTCTCTTTCCACGTCATCATTCTTATACACCCCAGCATCACTATCCAATGTGAATGAATGGTTCAGAGAACCGACGAGTTGGTAAATTAGACACATATGCAACACTTGGGTATCTTTATTGAGGAAACGTTTCGCCACACAGTGGCTTCATCAGTCCATACAAAGGAGAAACGTGAAGAACAGTAGGAGTGTGAGGTTGTCAGGCCCTCAATCTTGAGACGATGTTGTCAGTCCATCAATCTTGAATAGAATAACAGCATATGAGCAGAGGGACCTTATATACTGTAGACAGGAGAGGTGCAGCAGTTGTAGGAGGTGTCACATTTGTTCAATGTGGAAGTAGGTCGTGCCCAAGGAATAGGCAAGCGAATAAATCCCTGTATTAAGATACCAAGATGTTGCAGTGTCAGACAGGATGTGAATGAATGGTGACACCTCCTACAACTGCTGCACCTCTCCTGTCTACAGTATATAAGGTCCCTCTGCTCATATGCTGTTATTCTATTCAAGATTGATGGACTGACAACATCGTCTCAAGATTGAGGGCCTGACAACCTCACACTCCTCCTGTTCTTCACGTTCTCCTTTGTATGGACTGATGAAGCCACTGTGTGGCGAAACGTTTCCTCAATAAAGATACCCAAGTGTTGCATATGTGTCTAATTTACCATCACTATCCAATACTCCCCAGCATCACTATCCAATACTCCCCAGCATCACTATCCAATACTCCCCAGCATCACTATCTAATACTCCCCCAGCATCCAGTACCTGTATTACTCCCCTCCAACAGATACTAACATTATCAAAACTGTGTCAGAGGTAATCGTGTGTCAGATGGCCGCTGATGATTTATAGGATCGTCGTTCTGATAGAGTAATCCGGGTGAATCCATTGGTTACTGGATTCATTAGTGTGTTCGCATAATTTCATTTTCAAAACAGATTACGAACGGCCCAATTGCCCATAGTTTAATTAACACAGTACAAGCTTAGCAAGGTGCGTTAGCTGGGGTGTGTGAGTGTGTCTTGTGTATGAGAGGGAGGAAAGAAGGGAGAAGGGAGGGAGGAAGGAAGGGAGAGAGAAAGTGAGAAGGGGGCTTGGTCACAGACCGGGCCGCGGGGGCGTTGACCCCCGAAACCCTTTACAGGTATACTCCAGGGAAAAGAGTAGAAGGGAGAAGGAAGGAGGGAGAAGTGAATTTCAGGAAGAAGGAATGGAATAAGAATAGAGGAAAAAAGAAACAGAAAAAAATTAAGGGAGGGAAAGAGGGTGTGAAGGAGGGAGGGAGGGAGGGTGTGAAGGAGGGAGGAAGAGAGGGTGTGAAGGAGGGAGGAAGAGAGGGTGTGAAGGAGGAAGGGAGAGAGGGTGTGAAGGAGGGAGAGAGGGTGTGAAGGAGAAAGAGGGAGTGAAGGAGGGAGAGAGGGAGTGAAGGAGGGAGACAGTGAAGGAGGGAGAGAGGGAGTGAAGAAGGGAGAGAGGGAGTGAAAGAGGGAGAGAGGGAGTGAAGGAGGGAGAGAGGGAGAGCAGGAGGGAGAGAGTGCAGGAGGGAGAGGGAGGAAGGAGGGAGAGAGGGAGTGAAGGAGGGAGAGAGGGAATGAAGAAGGAAGAGGGTGTGAAGGGGGAGAGGGTGTGAAGGAGGGAGAGAGGGTGTGAAGGAGGAGAGAGGGTGTGAAAGAGGGAGAGAGGGTGTGAAGGAGGGAGAGAGGGTGTGAAGGAGGGAGAGAGGGTGTGAAGGAGGGAGAGAGGGTGTGAAGGAGGGAGAGAGGGTGTGAAGGAGGGAGAGAGGGTGTGAAGAAGGAGAAGGGTGTGAAGGAGGGAGACATGGAGTGAAGAGAGGGAGACATGGAGTGAAGAGGGAGAGAGGAGAGGAAGGAGGGAGAGAGGGAGGAAGGAGGGAGAGGGAGTGAAGGAGGGAGAGGGTGGAAGGACGGAGAGAGGGAGGAAGGAGGGAGAGAGGGAGTGAAGGAGGGAGAGAGGGTGTGAAGGAGGGAGAGAGGGTGTGAAGGAGGGAGAGAGGGTGTGAAGGAGGGAAAGAGGGAGTGAAGGAGGGAGAGAGGGAGTGAAGGAGGGAGAGAGGGAGTGAAGGAGGGAGAGAGGGAGTGAAGGAGGGAGAGAGGGAGGAAGGAGGAGAGAGGGAGGAAGGAGGGAGAGAGGGAGTGAAGGAGGAGAGAGGAGGAAGGAGGGAGAGAGGGGGAAGGAGGGAGAGAAGGGTGGAGAGAGGGGTGAAGGAGGGAAAGAGGGAGGAAGGAGGGAGAGGGGGATGAAGGAGGAGAGAGGGTGTGAAGGAGGAGAGAGGGGAAGGAGGAGGAAGGGAAGATGGAAGGAGGAGAGGTGTGAAGGAGAGAGAGAGGGTGTGAAGGAGGGAAAGGGAAAAATAAGTAGATGGAAAGGAAGAAATAAAGGAATTTGTTGATAAAAATTTAAGGTAAGAAAGAAAATAGGGATGAAGGAAGAAGGAAATAGAATAAATGAAGGAGAAAAGGCATTGTACCTCCAATTCCTTGGATCAAGAACTCATCCATCCCAACCTCACCCTCCAAGGAGGAGGTAGAGAAGCAAAAGTCGGGATCAACATTCTCACCCTAGGCCTCCAGACACTCATATTCTCACCCTAGGCCTCCAGACGCTCATATTTTCACCCTAGGCCTCCAGACGCTCATATTCTCACCCTAGGCCTCCAGACACTCATATTCTCACCCTAGGCCTCCAGACGCTCATATTTTCACCCTAGGCCTCCAGACACTCATATTCTCACCATAGGCCTCCAGACGCTCATATTCTCACCCTAGGCCTCCAGACACTCATATTCTCACCCTAGGCCTCCAGACACTCATATTCTCACCCTAGGCCTCCAGACACTCATATTCTCACCCTAGGCCTCCAGACACTCATATTCTCACCCTAGGCCTCCAGACACTCATTCTCACCCTAGGCCTCCAGACACCTGGTTGATGTTTGCTTTTGTTTGTGATGATCTTGATTGTTTGCGATTTTTTGCGATAGTTGGTGGTAGTGTATTTGTTGTTGCTGTTGTTGTTGCTGCCGTATTTGTTGCTTTTGTTGTTGGCTGCTACTGTTGTTCTACTCGATGTTCCTGTTATTACTGTAGCTGTTGATTCTGCTGCTCAGCTGTTGGTAGTGGTGGTAGTGGTGTAAGTAGTAGTAGTAGAGGTAATAGTGGTGGATGTGGTGGTAGTGGTGGTGGTAGTAGTAATAGTAGTAGTAGTGGACAAACTGGTGGTGGTAGTTGTGGTTTAATTAACAGTAGTAATGGAGGTAGTCATAGTTGTGGTGTTGGTAGTCGTAGTTGTGGTGGTAGTGGTGGTGGTAGTAGTGGTAGTGGTGGTAGTAGTGGTAGTGGTGGTAGTAGTGGTAGTGGTGGTAGTGGTGGTAGTGGTGGTAGTAGTGGTGGTGGTGGTAGTAGTGGTAGTGGTGGTAGTGGTGGTAGTAGTGGTAGTAATAATGGTGATACTAGTAGCACTATACATGAGGGTTATACAAGGAGAAGTGTATGTACGTCCATTAAGCCAGAAACACTACTCTAGCAGCGAAGAGAAGTGGAGGCTTGATCCTCCATCCACAGAGCCAGAAACACTACTCCAGCAGCGAAGAGAAGTGGAGGCTTGATCCTCCATCCACAGAGCCAGAAACACTACTCTAGCAGCGAAGAGAAGTGGAGGCTTGATCCTCCATCCACAGAGCCAGAAACACTACTCTAGCAGCGAAGAGAAGTGGAGGCTTGATCCTCCATCCACAGAGCCAGAAACACTACTCCAGCAGCGAAGAGAAGTGGAGGCTTGATCCTCCATCCACAGAGCCAGAAACACTACTCCAGCAGCGAAGAGAAGTGGAGGCTTGATCCTCCATCCACAGAGCCAGAAACACTACTCCAGCAGCGAAGAGAAGTGGAGGCTTGATCCTCCATCCACAGAGCCAGAAACACTACTCTAGCAGCGAAGAGAAGTGGAGGCTTGATCCTCCATCCACAGAGCCAGAAACACTACTCCAGCAGCGAAGAGAAGTGGAGGCTTGATCCTCCATCCACAGAGCCAGAAACACTACTCTAGCAGCGAAGAGAAGTGGAGGCTTGATCCTCCATCCACAGAGCCAGAAACACTACTCTAGCAGCGAAGAGAAGTGGAGGCTTGATCCTCCATCCACAGAGCCAAAAACACTACTCCAGCAGCGAAGAGAAGTGGAGGCTTGATCCTCCATCCACAGAGCCAGAAACACTACTCTAGCAGCGAAGAGAAGTGGAGGCTTGATCCTCCATCCACAGAGCCAGAAACACTACTCTAGCAGGAAGAGAAGTGGAGGCTTGATCCTCCATCCACAGAGCCAGAAACACTACTCCAGCAGCGAAGAGAAGTGGAGGCTTGATCCTCCATCCACAGAGCCAGAAACACTACTCCAGCAGCGAAGAGAAGTGGAGGCTTGATCCTCCATCCACAGAGCCAGAAACACTACTCCAGCAGCGAAGAGAAGTGGAGGCTTGATCCTCCATCCACAGAGCCAGAAACACTACTCTAGCAGCGAAGAGAAGTGGAGGCTTGATCCTCCATCCACAGAGCCAGAAACACTACTCCAGCAGCGAAGAGAAGTGGAGGCTTGATCCTCCATCCACAGAGCCAGAAACACTACTCTAGCAGCGAAGAGAAGTGGAGGCTTGATCCTCCATCCACAGAGCCAGAAACACTACTCTAGCAGCGAAGAGAAGTGGAGGCTTGATCCTCCATCCACAGAGCCAGAAACACTACTCCAGCAGCGAAGAGAAGTGGAGGCTTGATCCTCCATCCACAGAGCCAGAAACACTACTCTAGCAGCGAAGAGAAGTGGAGGCTTGATCCTCCATCCACAGAGCCAGAAACACTACTCTAGCAGCGAAGAGAAGTGGAGGCTTGATCCTCCATCCACAGAGCCAGAAACACTACTCCAGCAGCGAAGAGAAGTGGAGGCTTGATCCTCCATCCACAGAGCCAGAAACACTACTCTAGCAGCGAAGAGAAGTGGAGGCTTGATCCTCCATCCACAGAGCCAGAAACACTACTCCAGCAGCGAAGAGAAGTGGAGGCTTGATCCTCCATCCACAGAGCCAGAAACACTACTCTAGCAGCGAAGAGAAGTGGAGGCTTGATCCTCCATCCACAGAGCCAGAAACACTACTCTAGCAGCGAAGAGAAGTGGAGGCTTGATCCTCCATCCACAGAGCCAGAAACACTACTCCAGCAGCGAAGAGAAGTGGAGGCTTGATCCTCCATCCACAGAGCCAGAAACACTACTCTAGCAGCGAAGAGAAGTGGAGGCTTGATCCTCCATCCACAGAGCCAGAAACACTACTCTAGCAGCGAAGAGAAGTGGAGGCTTGATCCTCCATCCACAGAGCCAGAAACACTACTCTAGCAGCGAAGAGAAGTGGAGGCTTGATCCTCCATCCACAGAGCCAGAAACACTACTCTAGCAGCGAAGAGAAGTGGAGGCTTGATCCTCCATCCACAGAGCCAGAAACACTACTCTAGCAGCGAAGAGAAGTGGAGGCTTGATCCTCCATCCACAGAGCCAGCAACACTACTCTAGCAGCGAGGTTTCGCCCCCGGGAGACGTGAGGAATGTGTGTGGAGGCATTATTCTTCTACATGAAAAGACCATTCAAATTTTTACTTTCTTATTTCTGCAACGATGACTGAGAGATCATAGAGAGAGAAATGAGATTTCTGAGAGAGAAGAGAGAGAGAGAGAGAGAGAGAGAGAGAGAGAGAGAGAGAGTGAGGAGAGAGAGAGAGCGAAGAGAGAGAGAGAGAGAGAGAGAGAGAGAGAGAGAGAGAGAGAGAGAGAGAGAGAGAGAGAGAGAGAGAGGAGAGTGAGAGAACAGAAGAGAAAAAAAGAGAGAGAGTGAGAGTGAGGAGTGAGAGTGAAGAGAGAGCGAGAGAGAGCGAGAGAGAGAGCGAGAGAGAGAGAGAGAGAGAAAATGAAAGCGAAAGTGAGAGAAAGTGGAAGTGAGAGCGAGAGCGAGCTGCTATATATATAATGTCGTGCCGAATAGGTAAAACTTGCTATTTTGGCTTAAATAGCAACGCCCTTCTTGCCGAATAAGGCAAGCGAAAATTTGTGTGCAATAATTTCGTAAAAATCATTCTGAACCTAACGAAAATATATATTTAATAATAATAAATATAATAATAATAACAATATCTTTATTTCTACAAGTACATGTACAAGGTATACAGACCATAGCTGACATCAGAACAGAACAAGTTTAGGTAAGACCCTTTCGGGTGAAATGGGAAGTGGGTAGAGGATAAGAATAGGTGGGTGAGAGGAAGAATATTAAGTTAGAGAGATAGTACCAGGGCTTAACCCAGTAGCTCGATAGATGACATCAATGACATTCTACTATATAGAAAACCCCTTGTTATGCTGAGCATTTCCCGCAAATTAGGTCAGTGTCCCAGGATGCGACCCACACCAGTCCACTAACACCCAAGTACCCATTTTACTGATGGGTGAACATGGACAACCAGTGTAAGGAAACACACCCAATGTTTCTACCCTCGCTGGGAATCGAACTCAGACCCTCGCCGTGTGAAGCGAGAGCTTTAGTGTGTGTGTGTGTGTGTGTGTGTGTGTGTGTGTGTGTGTGTGTGTATGTGTGTGTGTGTGTGTGTGTGTGTGTTTGTTTTTGATACCTTAAATGCTTACAAGGACCAAGAGCTAGATCTATCAGACTGTTAATGACGACATTTCGCTTAGTCTAGGACCATTATCGATCACAGTCTCTAAACTGCGGGTTAACACTGAAATTTATCTCTCTACCTTGAAAGAAAGCATGAGAAGGAGAACAGAGTCGCTATTTTTGCAGACGGAGGATCGAGTCCAAACAACTTCCTCTGAACGACTCAAACGGGTACAGCGCTTCACATCAAGTACAAGAATCTGTACCTACAAATGAAAACTAAATAACACGACTTTGTAGAATACAAAGTCACAATACCGTGACCTTAACAGTAAGTCACAATACCGTAACGGTAACAGTAAGTCACAATACCGTGACTGCAACAGTAAGTCACAATACCGTGACTGCAACAGTAGGTCACAATACCGTGACTGCAACAGTAAGTCACAATACCGTGACTGCAACAGTAAGTCACAATACCGTGACGGCAACAGTAAGTCACAATACCTTGACTGCAACAGTAAGTCACAATACCTTGACTGCAACAGTAAGTCACAATACCGTGACTGCATCAGTAAGTCACAATACCGTGACTGCAACAGTAAGTCACAATACCGTGACTGCAACAGCAAGTCACAATACCGTGACTGCAACAGCAAGTCACAATACCGTGACTGCAACAGCAAGTCACAATACCGTGACTGCAACAGCAAGTCACAATACCGTGACTGCAACAGCAAGTCACAATACCGTGACTGCAACAGCAAGTCACAATACCGTGACTGCAACAGCAAGTCACAATACCGTGACTGCAACAGCAAGTCACAATACCGTGACTGCAACAGCAAGTCACAATACCGTGACTGCAACAGCAAGTCACAATACCGTGACTGCAACAGCAAGTCACAATACCGTGACTGCAACAGCAAGTCACAATACCGTGACTGCAACAGCAAGTCACAATACCGTGACTGCAACAGCAAGTCACAATACCGTGACTGCAACAGCAAGTCACAATACCGTGACGGCAACAGTAAGTCTCAATACCGTGCCTGCAACAGTAAGTCACAATACCGTGACGGCAACAGTAAGTCACAATACCGTGACGGCAACAGTCTCAATACCGTGACGGCAACAGTAAGTCACAATCCCGTGACGGCAACAGTAAGTCACAATACCGTGACTGCAACAGTAAGTCACAATACCGTGACTGCAACAGTAAGTCACAATACCGTGACGGCAACACTCACAATACCGTGACGGCAACAGTCACAATACCGTGACTGCAACAGTAAGTCACAATCCTCTGACGGCAACAGTAAGTCACAATACCGTGACGGCAACAGTAAGTCACAAAACCGTGACTGCAACAGTAAGTCACAATACCGTGACGGCAACAGTAAGTCACAATACCGTGACTGCAACAGTAAGTCACAATACCGTGACTGCAACAGTAAGTCACAATACCGTGACGGCAACAGCAAGTCACAATACCGTGACTGCAACAGTAAGTCACAATACCGTGACGGCAACAGTAAGTCACAATACCGTGACGGCAACAGTAAGTCACAATACCGTGACGGCAACAGTAAGTCACAATACCGTGACTGCAACAGTAAGTCACAATACCGTGACTGCAAGAGTCACATCCAGAGGGCTGAGAGGGGTGGGGGGTTGTTGAGGTGGTTATTACTTAGTGACTCAAATACGGACGGTGGATCGAGCCTTCATCAATCCCTGCGTTGAAAGACAATTTGCAAATATCAATGTGAGAACAATAACTTTAGCTTAAAATATTTTATAGATAAACATTAGTCAGTAATACATATTACCAATGACGAATGTTAACCAGTGATAAATATTTACCAGCGGTAAATACCTGGATTAACCAATAGTGAATATTAACCATTTCCGGATAATAAAGCGCAGCACCTTAATAAACTTAACGATATCGCTATTAGGGCGAAAATCATTAACTAAATTAAGGAACTTTCATCCTTTTCAGCTGGAGAAAAAGAAAATTCTCATTTTCTCACAAACTCTCACAAAATTGGATGTCAGAGGCGCAAATAATTTTAATTCAGCTTCGTATTTATGCCAACTGTTAGGGAAAAATAAAACTTCCAAAAATAAAATAAACAAAAATATTATATTCGGTATGTAGTGTAATTTTTTTTTGTATCCCACCAAAAAAAATGATTATGGAATATAAAAGGTGCAAAAAATTGTGTGTTAAGGTGTTGAGTTGATAGTTAATGCTTGTGTGAGGTGTTATGTGGTACAGCAAGGTCATTATTAATTTACACACACACACACTGGAGGACAGGAGGGTTAGGGGAGACATGATAACGACATACAAAATTCTGCGGGGAATAGACAAGGTGGATAGAGACAGGATGTTCCAGAGATGGGATACAGAAACAAGGGGTCACAATTGGAAGTTGAAGACTCAGATGAGTCAAAGGGATGTTAGGAAGTATTTCTTCAGTCATAGAGTAGTCAGGAAGTGGAATAGTCTGGCAAGTGATGTAGTGGAGGCAGGAACCATACATAGCTTTAAGACGAGGTATGATAAAGCTCACGGAGTAGGGAGAGAAGGGACCCAGTAGCGATCAGTGAAGAGGCGGGGCCAGGAACTGAGTCTCGACCCCTGCAACCACAATTAGGTGAGTACATCACACGTTCCGATTCCTCAGTAAAGACTCGTTGAAGACTCTGTACACCGTGTACGTCAGGCCCATACTGGAGTATGCAGCACCAGTTTGTAACCCACACCTGGTCAAGCACGCCAAGAAACTAGAGAAAGTGCAAAGGTTTGCAACAAGGCTAGTTACAGAGCTAAGGGGATTGTCCTACGAAGAAAGGTTAAGGGAAATCGGCCTGACGACACTGAGGACAGGAGGGTTAGGGGAGACATTATAACGACATACAAAATACTGTGAGGAATTGAC